>CAJHNH020001668.1:190000-305000 GCA_905116865.2 Candidula unifasciata
CTCGGTTATTTGTTTCTGTTATTGTTTGATCGTATGCTTCCCTGCTTTAGATAGCGCAATCCCTTGTTGGGATGATATTTGCATTAGTTCGTTCGTGACAGAAGACACCTTAACTTCTTCTTCTTCTTCTCAGCGGTTCACCGGTTGTAAACGCTGGCGGGAAATTCTTATTGTTCGCCCACTCCTAGATTTTGGTCGCGATAAAAAAAATTGAGTTTTGTGTTCTGGTCCGTTTGTATGCAGACTATTGTTGATTCCTCTAAGAAGAAGAAGAAGAAGAAGAAGAAGAATAAGAAGACGAATAAGAAGAAGAAGAAGAAGAAGAAGAAGAAGAAGAAGAAGAAGAAGAAGAAGAAGAAGAAGAAGAAGAAGAAAGAAGAAGAAGAAGAACGAAGAAGAAGAAGAAGAAGAAGAAGAAGAAGAAGAAGAAGAAGAAGAAGAAGAAGAAGAAGAAGAAGAAGAAGAAGAAGAAGAAGACGAAGAAGAAGAAGAAGAAGAAGAAGAAGAAGAAGAAGAAGAAGAAGAAGAAGAAGAAGAAGAAGAAGAAGAAGAAGAAGAAGAAGAAGAAGAAGAAGAAGAAGAAGACGAAGAAGAAGAAGAAGAAGAAGAAAACGAATAAAAGAAAAAGAACAAGAACAAGAACAAGAACAAGAAGAACAAGAACAAGAAGAACAAGAAGAAGAAATAGAAGAAGAAGAAGAAGAAGAAGAAGAAGAAGAAGAAGAAGAAGAAGAAGAAGAAGAAGAAGAAGAAGAAGAAGAAGAAGAAGAAGAAGAAGAAGAAGAAGAAGAAAAAGAAGAAGAAGAAAAAGAAAAAAAAACTACTTCTTCTGCTTTTTCTGCTCCTCTCCTCCTCCCCCCCCCCCCCCCCCCCCCCCCCAATTCTTCTTCTTCTGCTTCTTCGTCTTCTTCTTAGGGCTCACGGGGAAGAAGTTTTGGTTTTTCGTCCACTGCTATACTTTGGTCTTAGTCCAGAACTTAAGTTTTGCGTGCACATCTGTTTTGCAGATCTGGCTTATTTATGTTGTTGTTATCGATCCAGCTGCGCATGAGCTTTCGCCCTTTGGCCCAATGCCATGTAGTGGAATTTGCATGTTTTCACAAGCTGTTCTTTTCCTCCGTACAAGGTGTTCCACTTGTCTGGTCTCGGAGGGAGTAGCATTCTTCTAGTCTCGTTGAGTTTTGGGCACTTAAAGAGATGGTGTTCAACAGTTTCGTAGGGGTAGTTACATAGCTGGCACTCTGGGGAGTGTTGTGGCTGTATTCTGTTTAGGTGTCCATTGAGTGGAGTATGTTGCGTTCTAAGTCTGAAGATGGTGGCCTGCTCCCTTCTTGTTAGATGGTTAATGCTGACATTAGGATCATGGCCAGCCATGTGTCTGTAAACCTCTCTTCCAGTGTCTCCCATGGCCCATTTGTTCAACCAAGTCTCTTTGTTTATAACTCTTATAAGTGTTTTTGCTGTCTGTAGGGTTGTCGCTGTAGGTGGTTGTTCTTGTGTTGCTCCTTTCTTTGCCAATCTGTCAGCTCTGTCATTACCTGGTATGCCGGAGTGGCCTGGAATCCACTGCATCACTATTCTGATGTTGTATGAGGGAATAAGCTGATCAGCATCCAGGATTAACTTGGCTATGTCAGTTCTGCTGCGTTCACTGCCCTCCAGAGCTTGAAGGGCAGACATTGAATCTGTGAAGATGGCAATATGTTGGGCCTTTGAAGGGTAAACATCCATTACAGTCTTTAGGTGGTATACTGCTGTTTCCAGTGCAATTATTTCAGCTTCATAATTTGAACAGAATTCCCCGCATGCATCAAAAATCTCTTCAACAGATCCATCGGGATAACCTATGTAGATTCCGTAACCTGCTTTAATGGTAGCTTTGAAAGCAGATCCTTCAGTATAAACATGTATCCATTTATATGTAGACTGTTTGTTCATCGCCTCTCAAGCATTTACATTATGCTTATTTGGGTAGTCAGCCTACCCTACCCCCTCCCTCCCTTTTCCACTACAAAAAGCAGAAACAGTCAGGGGAGAATATTTACCCAAATGCATTTATTTAGTAAATTAACGTGTGACGAAAAAGACAAAACACTTACGAGTCTGGTCTAGTTAGGGCTGTTGGTGAGATGTTGAACACAGATCCCGCCAAGCCACTCGACCCATCTGTCTTTCTGACACTGACAGGACTTATGCTCTTGGTAAACGTCTGCCAAATATGTCAGTTCCAAATGTTTTCCCGCTCATTTCTCGCAGAAGATGAGCAATATAACTGTTCGTCACGCAATCGAGTGCCGGGTATCGTGTGTCTCCACAGTGCTTGGCTGATTTCAACTCGTTTTCATGGGGTAGTGGAGGTTGAAGCCTCGTGAGCTGCTGTTTTTTGTAAACTCTCTGGAAGTTCAGTTTTCAGCTTTACAGTTCTATACATTGGCATTCAGGTCTTCTTCTTCTTCTTCTTCTTCTTCTTCTTCTTCTTCTTCTTCTTCTTCTTCTTCTTCTTCTTCTTCTTCTTCTTCTTCTTCTTCTTCTTCTTCTTCTTCTTCCGTTTTACATATCTGACTTAAGTGCATGGCTGTCGATTATAGATCACATATGACCGCAGTTTCAGACCACACAGCACTGTAGTCATAGTTTTCAGATCACCTACTTCTTTCTTTTTCTTCTTCTGCGTTCGACATCAGTCATGCTAAACATTGAGTCCCATCTGGGTCACAAATAGGATTGTGCGTTTAAGGTCGCCAACGGTCTCCCCATAGCTTTTCTTGCCACGTAGCTCCCTTGGGCCAGATCCACAGTTTTTGCTGGGAGAAGTTAGGGCAGTACTGCAGTATGTTCTCAGGGGTCTGTCTTTATGCTCCACAATCACAGGCAGCAGATTCTTTTATGCCTATCCTGTACAAGTGTGCTCGAAGACCACAGTGTTCTGTCCGAAGTCTAAAAATTGATGTTTGTTCTTTCCTGTTGAGTCTGTTTATACTAGATCACCTACGAATATTGTTATTGGTCGTAGATCATATACGTGGTTATCAAGTTTCAGATCACATTGTGATTTCATAGGAATTTGCAATCTGTCTGCTATTTAGCAGCTTAACGCTTTGTGTTAATTTCAACGATTGTATCCGGAGCCAATCGTTTAGTAAACAATGGCAAACTCGTCAACAGTCAGGAGACAAAACGTCGCTCTCCTCACGGTACGTCTGAAATTATCTTTCTCACTAGCCCAGGGCTACTCAGCTGGCGGCCTGCGGCCTAAATATGGCACGCGGAGGCCTAGTGAGTGGCCCGCTTGTGGGCATGAGCTGGGGCTTCTGGTCCGTGACGATTCCTCATTTTCAAATTGTTGGCCCCTGAATAAGCATAGCTAAACAGTCTTGCTCTAGCCACCCTGCGCTAGCCAATTCTCTAACCATATGTGCTTTCATAGCCAAAACATCTTCAGTGTCTCTTGTCTAGGTTGGTCTCTGCCTCATTTTCGAACACTGCCCCTCCCCCTCCCCCCCCCCCCCCATTTTTCTTCCATTTCACCATTCTCTTCAGGTTATAATGACGCTCAGCATGCCCCAAATACCCCCGTTTTCTTGACAAAATGCTCATAATGAGGCAATTCTCCTGGATGTTCATGTAGGTTTGTGTGTTTCTTCTATTTGGTTGACGATATTTTAAGAATATTTCTGCTGCATTTCAGTTGAAAAGCTCCGATTTGTTTGTTCGAAGATTAGGTGAGATTAATCAGCAAACTACTAAACGTAAAACTGCATAGTCAATTTGAAAAAAAAAAAAAGATAGCTTTGGTTCTGCAACGTAATGTAGGATATACACAGCAACAGCTTTGGCTGACTGGCTAAATCAGGAGAGGGTAGCCTACCTGGTTCTAAACCACTGGGTGATAGGGATATGCCTACCCTGCATGCACACGCTGGACTCGACGGACTGTGCGGATGAAACCTTATTATGGTTCAACGGACAAAACGGGTGACTACAAGCCGGTCAACGCCTTGTCCAGATATCTGGAGAAAGCGTTGAGCAGGCTCTGTGGAGAGCTTCGAGCAAGGCAGGGCACCTAAGGCGCCTTAGTCATCCACTGCACCTAGGTCCATGTCCAGTCGTCTCGATATTGTCCTGCCGTGGGGTCAAAATGGGCACAGGCGAGAGAGTAAAGTAGATGAATAGCGCAACTCTTTCTAACTTAAATCCAAATCCTTGCGCAAATCACTTGCATCCAATTATCATCCTTCGCACTCACAATCAAGGATCCCCCGTGTGGGTTATAGGGCCCTATTAAAGGGAAAAGAATAGATTCACTGCCTACCCAAAATCATGTCGTGAGAGTCGACTAACTAGAAGCTTTCTTCGAAGTCAGAGTGCATCTGCCTGAGAGGCAAGGAACCATCAGCCTGCACACAAATGTGTCATATCTGTCAAACGGATGCACACGCAACATTCAGGTTCTGGAACAGGACGGCAGTCAAGAAGTGGACGAACAGCCAGAATCTTCCACCTGTTTACAGCTGGTGATCGCGAAGAAGAAGAAGAAGAAGAAGAAGAAGAAGACAATCATAAATCATGACTATATTGGATGAAACGTGGTATTCATCGCTCGGGATGGACGAACAGCTACATGGGTAACTTGCAATATTTGCACCTGAGATTTCTCTAAAAAGTACGGACGGTGTATGGACACCAATTCGTCTCCTCACCTTATAATAGGTTTGTGGTTTGATGTTTGAACAACGGATCAACCTTATGGCACACGGTAGTAATCCATAAGTGCTCCGTTCTTTTTTTTAACTCAAGTCGGAGTCCGCAGAAGCTCAGCACAGTGCACAGGCTCTGTAGCACCGGCGAGGATCGTGAAATACTTTTAGGTAGATTTTTACTTTAAATTTTTGCCCGGGCAGCGCCGTTAGGCTACTCTGTTCGATTTTCAACCGTCAACAGATTTTTTTTACGTGTGCAACAATGCACACGGGCGTCCGATCTCACTACACAGAAAAGGGGGGGGGGTGTTACTAGAAGTCCAAGTCCCTCGTGAAAAATATGCCAGCCGACTGGGGATTGAATCCGGAACCTCTAGCACTCGAGGCGGACACAATGCCTCGAGACCACGCAGCCCCGTCACCTTATAGTAGTCTGTATCCACCTATCAGTAAGACCGCTAAACAACAGCAGATGCAAGAGAACTGGCATAAAGCCATTTGTGTTTTAGAATTTCACTCGAACAGACAAGTATGTTGATGAAACAATTAATGAAAATTTACAGCTTGATTTAAAGCCATCTGCCTTGAAGGAGAACGATATCACACGTCACTCGCCTTCTGCTCACCTTCCATTTATATCTCATCTTATCCTAGGCTGGTCTCCGCACTGCCTCCGCTCATCCATAACCCAGAGACGGTGAACAAAGTGAAGGCGGAACTGATGTAGACGCTGGTGGAGCAATAGGATATATACAAAGAATGGAGCAGCAGTATGGTTATCCAGGATTTTAAATATCCGCTGGAATAGCTTTCGGTGAATCATAGGCGTAGTCAAAGGAAAAATACGGAGGGGCGGAGAGGGTGAAGAGTTTAGGTGCCGAAAGCAGGAATGTCAGGCTTACTGAGGTTCCTAATAAAACAACTGAGGGGAGTAAGGCCGAGCCACCCCCTATCCTAGTATTTTTTTAAGGCGATGAAATGGCTTCCTCTCCTGGTATGCCATCTGTCCATTGCTTTCGTAGTCGACCTAAAGTAGTTTTCTTGCTAAAGTATTCGTCGTGTCTACATTTCACATTATTCCATGTGTATTATTTTAGTTACGTGACACTCCGTAAACACATACACACACACACACACACACACATACATATATATATATAAAGGTAGGATGTCATGACAACGCTCAAGTTGGTTGGGAAGAGAGACAAAGGTAGCACAATAGATATAATGCTGGACAGTTTGGAACTATAGAATGGAAGATCATATCTGTCAGAAATTATTATTTTACATAACGCAGGAGGCTGTGGAAAACTTGACTGCCAACACTCTATGGCGTGGACTGCCAGAAACATAAGGCAAAATGGAAGTAAAAGTAAGCACAGTACCGACTAAAGAATACCACAATTTTTTTATGGGTGTTCAAAGGCTACATGCAAAAGACTATTGCCATCTAATCGGGATTGTCGAGAAAATAGAGCGCAAACGTGTTCATGAATTTCTGAACCGATTGGGGCTTGTTATACGTTGATGGTATCAAGAGCCGACAGTTCAGGTCCAGTGGGAAACTATTGGACGTAAAATTAGCTGGGAGGAGAGAAAATAATTACAAACCAGAAAAACATGCTCTAAAGACAACAGAACTAAAGCTATGACCTTTTTTTTATATGGACCAGTCTTCACTCAAACGGTGATGAGGTCAGCATAATGCTGTCTGTCTTTATTTCCCAATAGGTACAACTCACGTTTTCGGGCCCAGCAACACCGTGATTAGCCGTTGGCAGGGGTGTCAGGTTCTATAGTCTCCTACACTATCACCGGCGATATCCAGCTTTCCAAACTACACGATGTTACCGCCCCTTTTAACGGCCCAGTAAAGTCTACAACTGGCCCTAACTACAACCCCCATATAGATAGCCTCGGCCTAGGTCCCACGAGAGAGTGACACCATACAAAACGAAACAACCTGACACCCCTGTAAGAGAAAGTCGCGCGCGTGAAAGCTTAAAACGCATCTATGAACGGACAATCTCGGTGTCCCTGTGCCGAAAAACGTGAGTTGTACCTCTTAAGATATTATCTGGTACCCATTTTAGGCTGGGTCGACCTGAAGCCAAAGTCATTTAAAAAAACAAAAACATTTCGCCTCTATGGGTATTTAAACTCTACAGCAAAATTCAAAACTAGTTTATACTTTCAATTCACTAGGCAGCCTGCTTTGGTTACGTAAGGAGAATGTGTTGGGGCGAGGTCATGCCTATGCTAACCGTGGGCCCACACTCCTCCACGTTACCTCTGGTGCTGCTCCTGCCGTACATCGTCCTTTCTTGCTATAGTCCGTTCAGAAATTCATGAGCACAAATAGATTTTAGTATTTTGGAAAGTAACGGACCCATTGTTATGACATTTGGTATTCTCATTCCAGACATCTGTGAGGTTAAAAACATTTTTTTAAGTATTGAAAAATATGACGTACGGCTTATATATATATTTTTAAATCATAAAACCGTCTTGCTAGTGTTTTGGAAGGTTTACTTTTATTAGTCTCCGGAAACATTGTTAATAAGCGCATTCTAATGGGTTCAGGAGGGAGGCAAAGAAAAACTAGTGTAATTTCACGATTGTCTCGTGGCATACTGTTACTGAACGAAAGCTACAATAAGAGATCGTTCAAAGTTGTTTAGTTAAATATATATCCACAAATTGGCTTATCGTCCTTCCATAGACACCAATTTCATAATGAGTTTGAGGGGCACATTTATAACGGTGTTACCCTTTACTGTTCCAGTACTTCTGATAGGAAACTCAGATGGGTTATTTATTGTGATATTTTCATGACCCAGCGAAACGAACAAAACTGACCGCTTGGTCTGGATAGAGCATCATTTATTCTGAGGTAGCCTCTGGCGAAAATTGAACTTGAACTTGGCAATTAAACTGTTCACTGTAATACCTAAAATTGCATTCTACTTTTTTACGGTCGTTTAAATAGATCAAAGGAATTTACTAATTAGTAAAATCCTGAGCATCTGTGGACTAAAGGATAGCACTAGTTTTGTGTTATGGGCGTTTAAAGGCTACATGCAAAAAACTATTGCGATCTAATAGGAATTTTCCAGAAAATTTAGCCCAAACGTGTTCGTGAATTTCTGAACCGACTATACAATATTCACAGCACACACAGCAAGGTGTCCCGGCAGAGAGCAACATGAAATAGACGTCTTTGCTAACTTCTAATTCAGACAGACACATACAGTTTCCTGAATTCGAGTAACAGAGAGCTGCACTTTATAATCATTCATTTTATCTCTTCTCTCTTTACAGAGTGCCAGTAGTGAGATAAAGATAAGTATTGCAAGCGTTTGCTTGTGTGCCGTGGTTATTACCTCGCGGTCGTAAATGGATGGATGTGGGTAAGTTGAATTGTGCTGTAGATGTGATAGGTTAATTCTTCTTCTTCTTCCTCTTCTTCTTCTTCTTCTTCTTCTTCTTCTTCTTCTTCTTCTTCTTCTTCTTCTTCTTCTTCTTCTTCTTCTTCTTCTTCTTCTTCTTCTTCTTTTTCTTCATCTTCTTCTTCTTCTTCTCCTCTTTCTTCTCCTTCCTCTTCTTCTTCTTCTCCTCCTTCTTCTTCTCCTCCTCCTCCTCCTCCTCCTCATTCTTCTTCTTCTTCTTCTTCTTCTTCTTCTTCTTCTTCTTCTTCTTCTTCTTCTTCTTCTTCTTCTTCTTCTTCTTCTTCTTCCTCTTCTTCTTCTTCTTCTTCTCCTCCTCCTCCTTCTTGTTCTTCTTCTTCTTCTTGTTCTTGTTCTTCTTCTTCTTCTTCTTCTTCTTCTTCTTCTTCTTCTTCTTCTTCTTCTTCTTCTTCTTCTTCTTCTTCTTCTTCTTCTTCTTCTTCTTCTTCTTCTTCTTCTTCTTCTTCTTCTTCTTCTTCTTCTTCTTCTTCTTCTTCTTCTTCTTCTTCTAAACAAGAAGAAGAAATAAAAGAAGAAGAAGAATCAGAAGTAAGAGAAGTGACTTGCCGACTAACCTCATTGATCACATATTTCCCACGCTGTATATCATACTTCTTTGCATGTAAAAGAAACGAATATCGGGAATCTCATGTTGTGTCGGAATCATACAGAAAGCTGTCTCAACAACAGATATGATGTAGTGGATTTCCCTTACCATCCACATCCACTAAAGCTGTGTTCTCAGCCGGGATAGCCGAAACTCGGGTGCTGAGGTGTTTTGAGCCATCCGAAGTGCCAATGTCTTTTGGAGTAACGACAGACTGCATGGACAAGTTTGAACAATGGGACAATATTGGTGAAAACGGGACAATTGGTATGTTTTGGAGTAACGACGGACGGCAGGGACAAACCTGAAGAACAATGTGACAACCCCGGTGAGAACGAGACGCATTGTCACCCTACGAATTAGTCGTCTTGTACGACATGCTTGTTGTGACGGGCGGAACCCTTCATTGTGACGAGCGTAAGCTTGGCCTATAGTGTGACGTGCTGTAAAGGCTGCGTGGTGATGTGCGCGTACCAAAGTGACTAGGGGCGTCGCAATGTAACAAATGGCATCAACACTTGACATGCCACTGGCCAAGAGTAACACAACATGATGAATGTTGAAGCTTCCAAACGTAGTGGAACGAGAACTCTTTTTAAAGGTTCCATTTGTGTATTGACAATAACGATGATCAACACAAGGAGAAATATGAAATCAATAATCCAGACTCAAGCACATCAACAAAAGTCCGCTCGTACATCCATGGACTGGTATGTCCTCACGATAGGTCGCAGTCCGACCTTGAGATCCAGACAGTAATCTTTGTCTTCAGTTCCGCCGTCTGAATTAAGTAATGAAGGTATACCGGCTTACTGCCGAACTGTGTCAATATACCAGCTTTCTGCTGAGGTCTATATTGGATTCCCGGGGTAAAACGTCCTCAAGGATCCAACTGTATATAACGTTTGCTTCCGTGGGATCCCGGGGTAAAGCGTCCTCAAGGATCCACACGTCCGTCTCCTTCGGACTGTAAACATCAACTGCCTTTGACAATACCTTCACAACGTTACGTATTGTTTTGACGTCTTATTTGCTCACTCAGTACTGGTGCGTTCTGGTGCACGCGACACTTGTTACGGAGCAGCGAGTCTCACCTCCCGCCCCCACCCCCATGAGTCTCCGGAACCCACAAGGGAAATTCACCCACTCTGCTGTCCAACCATCCGTTCATTCATCCGTCCGTCTGATTAACCTCTCGATCCACACAAATTCACCCGATATGCCCTGGTCTACTCCTATCGGTCACAGGGATCACATCCATCCCCCCAGAGGTCAAGTGTTCCTATGTAAGCGGAGACGCCACTCCAGCTGAAGTAGTGCAGGTCTCTGTGGTTATCAGTCTCCTATCTTTGATACATTCCACACTTGATGTTATCAAAACAGGGCCGCGGCTCGCTCTCTGGGGATACAGGTTTTCATAATCTGTCGACACAGACTTTAATGGTAGATACAACTGTAACCTGATAACAGACGGTAGTGGTTGTGGTGATGATAGGAGTGGTAGTAGTAGCAGTGGTAGTGTTAGCAGTGGTAGCAGTGGTAGTAGTAGTAGTAGTAGTAGCAGTAGTAGTAGTAGTAGTAGTAGTAGTAGTAGTAGTAGTAGTAGTAGTAGTAGTAGCAGCAGTAGTAGTAGTAGTAGCAAAAGTAGCAGCAGTAGTAGTAGTAGTAGTAGTAGTAGTAGCAGCAGCAGTAGTAGTAGTAGTAGTAGTAGTAGTAGTAGTAGTAGTAGTAGTAGTAGTAGTAGTAGTAGCAGTAGTAGTAGTAGCAGTAGTAGTAGTAGTAGTAGTAGTAGTAGTAGTAGTAGTAGTAGTAGTAGTAGTAGTAGTAGCAACAGCAGCAGCAGCAGTAGTAGTAGTAGTAGTAGCTGTAGTAGTAGTAGTAGCTGTAGTAGTAGTAGTAGTAGTAGTAGTAGTAGTAGTAGTAGTAGTAGTAGTAGTAGTAGTAGTAGTAGTAGTAGTAATAGTAGTAGTAGCAGTAGCAGTAGTAGTAGTAGCAGCAGCAGCAGCAGCAGTATCGGTAGTACGATAGTAGTAGTAGCAGCAGCAGCAGCAGTAGTAGTAGTAGTAGTAGTAGTAGTAGTAGTAGTAGTAGTAGTAGTAGTAGTAGTAGTAGTAGTAGTAGTAGTAGTAGTAGGAGGAGGAGGAGGTGTAATAGTAGTAGTAGCAGCAGAAGCAACAGCAACATCAGCAGCAGCTGCATTGGTTGTTGTAGTAAATATAGTTAAAGTTAGTTGAGTATTCCTTGCAGGACTTTGCAGAACCGATCTCCAGCCTTTTTTTTTAGGGGGGGGGGGGGGCTGTTGTGGGTTTTCTAGGCGAATTTTACGTTCTATAGTTTGCCATTGCTACTGCACGGTCAGCTCTCGGTACCACTGTTGCATGCACACCCGTTTTACATATCTGACTCATTTGCATGCAGGCTGTTGGATCCTTGTCTCTCAGGCAGTTGAACTCTGACTTTGAAGGAAGGACATGCTTTTGGGCAGGCATTGGGTCTATTCTTGTTTTCCCCCACAATAGGGCCCTGGAACCCAAAGGGGAATTATTATAAATTAACTGACAATATGTTTCCATGATCTGTATATTTTAAAAGGCGATTAGATGTTTTTTTTTTTTTTTAGATTAGTTTGTACAGTTTAAAATGCTAGGGGCCTCGAGGTTTTTTTTAGCTTAGGGTCTCATCAAGTTTAAATACGACTGCTGTGGGGGGCGGGGGTGTGATAGTAGTAGTTTTAGTGGTGGTGGTGGTAATAGTAGTGGTAGTGGTAGTAATAGTAGTAATAGCAGCAGCAGTAGTCCCTGAGAAGGTCCAAGATTGAGATTATAATTATTCTTTTTTTTTTTAACGTCGTTGATATAGACTTTCTTGAAAATTTTAGTTGTATCTGTTCTCTGCCTCCCTCTCTCTTTCTTTCTCCCACCTCCACCA
This sequence comes from Candidula unifasciata, assembly GCA_905116865.2. NCBI lineage: Eukaryota > Metazoa > Mollusca > Gastropoda > Stylommatophora > Geomitridae > Candidula > Candidula unifasciata. The sequence continues at coordinate 201,682 of CAJHNH020001668.1, forward strand.
CCGACCCACACCTCCACTCCCTTTCCTCTCCTTCAACTCTCGTCACATCTCGCCTTCGTTGGGCTCCCCATTCATAAATTGTGTTTCGGACATTTGTTTCTTTGTGACTTTCAGCTCTTATCTGGACTCCTCCCAGCAACCTGTAGAGTTGTGCTCCTAGCAACTGAATGGCCGTTGTCCACTTGAATTAAGCCCTGGAATGTAGGTACTGACCACTGTGGGAAAGAAACCCTTTGTTGTGCTCTTCAGGCGTGGCGTCAACATCGGTCTCACGGGGCACAGAAGTATGTTGTATAAAGACTCTTTTCCCATGAACAGATCCCTAGAAGGATTGTATTGTCTGATTACTTGGGTGACCTACACTCCGTTGAATGACCAGCCCCCACCTATGGACAATGGTCACTGAAAGTCGACACAATTAATACCGGTATCCCGGTGATGGTGTTTGTAGTCAAGATAATCATTATGTTGATGGTGATAAGAAGGAAGCCGCAGGTAACCGACCACGCCAACAGCGACAAGATTAATTGAACCACCTCAGGGCCACAAACAACTCCACCGACACTCTGGTCGTCAGGTGTCACGGGGCCGCAGTTGTTCCTTCTGTGATTCTGATGATTCAATCAGGCAGTGTCTTCTTGAAGTCCATGCCTGGTGGCGTTGGTTGTCATGTCTATCCATAACCTTCTGTCTCATGTACTTTCAATTAATCTGCTACTTATTCTTCTTTCGTTCGCTTGAAATAAATTATCTGTATCTGCAATATTGTCTCTAGTATGAACTTCACTGACTTTTGTAATTCACTCAGCGACCCGTAAAGTTTAACTCCAAAAGTTTTGCCTTGATATGTTGTATTTGGGACAGTTTTGGAGGACATGATCAGTTGTCTCAGGTGCCTGTCCACATGTGCACATGGCTGATTCGCCAATTTTAAATTGTGTACATGTAGCCGCGAAGTCGATTGTGTCCTGTTCTAAGGCGTAGAATAATAACTTGCTATGGTCTGTCCATAAACTGGTATTAATCTTTACTTGCTTGTCACTCGCTGTCCGGCATCTACATTCTAGCACATCGGTCCGGTCAATTCGGGCTCAGTCCTCCGACGCAGCAGCCGTCTTATTGACTCCAGGCTCAGTGCAACAAAAAAAAAGTAAGTAAAGGACCCTTCTCCACGCCTTTAGGTGTATAGGGCATATAGGGCTAGACCTATATTTTGTAGACCAATCGGCACAAGATGGGTGATGTGGTCAGCATCACGTCGGCCGCCTTTACTTCCCGGGACTGCACCCGGTACCCGCTTAGGTCAGCCTGGGAGCCAAGGCCATTTTTGACAAATGTCTGGCTCCGCCAGGGAGCGAACCCACGACCTTTCGAACCACAGCGAGCGTCTAGCCGCTCCGCCATGGCGACTCCATAGACTCAGTGTACACAGTAGGAATTTACTAAATTATCTGTTTTTCCCCCCTCCAGTCAGTTCTGACACAGATGATCTTCTGTGCCTTCATTTCAAACTGTTCTACACCTTCTCTGTCGGTATCTCTTCTCTCTAATTCCCCAAAGTTACAATGTAATCCAGATTTCTTTTTTTTTTTTTTTTTTTTTGACATGACCTTTTGTTCACAACAGTATTTTCCTGACGTAAATTCGAATAATGCGGAACGCTATCATCATTGAGTCAGATCTGTAAAACGGATGCATAAACAGGACTGCAGTCCAGAAATGGATAAACAACCAGAACTTTCTGCCAGAGTTCACAGCTGGTGAACGCGAAGAAAAAGAAGAAAATTACTATCCAAATAAGTAAATTGATTTGTTAGTCTAATTACTTTTCTCTCTAGTGTTTCATCTGCTTGATCCGTTTTTGTTATCTTCAATATATTTGTGTTTACACAACTAATTTGCAGTCCTTAGGCGATATTTGCTAAATAATCTATTTTCCTTTGGAGCAGAACAATATCATCAGTACAATCAAAACCTTACAACCGTAGGTTCTCTGCCCAGTCACTGCCGGTGTTTCCAACGCAACATTTGTTCATCACCTAGTCAATGCCGGTGTTTCCAACGCAACATTTGTTCATCACCTAGTCAATGCCGGTGTTTCTAACGCAACATTTGTTCATCACCTAGTCAATGCCGGTGTTTCCAACGCAACATTTGTTCATCCCCTAGTCACTGCCGGTGTTTCCAACGCAACATTTGTTCATCACCTAGTCACTGCCGGTGTTTCCAACGCAACATTTGTTCATCACCTAGTCACTGCCGGTGTTTCCAACGCAACATTTGTTCATCACCTAGTCACTGCCGGTGTTTCCAACGCAACATTTGTTCATCACCTAGTCACTGCCGGTGTTTCCAACGCAACATTTGTTCATCACCTAGTCACTGCCGGTGTTTCCAACGCAACATTTGTTCATCACCTAGTCACTGCCGGTGTTTCCAACGCAACATTTGTTCATCACCTAGTCAATGCCGGTGTTTCCAACGCAACATTTGTTCATCACCTAGTCAATGCCGGTGTTCCCAACGCAACAGTCGTTCATCACCTAGTCAATGCCGGTGTTCCCAACGCAACAGTCGTTCATCACCTAGTCAATGCCGGTGTTCCCAACGCAACAGTCGTTCATCGCCTAGTCAATGCCGGTGTTTCCAACGCAACATTTGTTCATCACCCAGTCAATGCCGGTGTTTCTAACGCAATATTTGTTCATCACCCAGTCAATGCTAATGCCAAATAACAGAGAAGATCAAATGCATCTAAAAACATGTCTAAAATCTAAAACTGCAGCCCGTGACACAAGTCAAATCTACAAACATGTCTAAATTCTAAAACTACAAAACTAGGACAAAATCTACATTCTAAAACTTCAGACCATGATAAATGTCACATCTACCGCATATCTAAATTCTTTGAACTTTGAATAACGGATAAATATCATGGCACACGGCATACACATAAGTGCTCCGTTTTTCTTTTAACTCAAGTCTGAGTCCCAAGAAGCTAAGCACAGTGCACAGGATCTGTAGCACCGGCGACGATCCTGAAATACTTTGGGTAGATTTTTAACTCAAAATTTTGCCCGGGCAGCGCCGTTCGGCTACTCTTTTCGATTTCCAACTGCCAAAGGAGTTTTTTTACGTGCGCAACAATACACACGGGCGTCCGATCTCACTACCCAGAGACCATGGGTAGGATTACTAGAAGTCCAAGTACACTTGGAAAAATCCCAGCCTTTACCGGGGATCAAACCTAGAACCTCCAACACTCGAGGCTGACATCATGCCTCGAAATCACACAGTCCCCTTATCTAAATTCTAAAACTACAGAACCCGGATAAACGTAATTTCTACCGCGTATCTAAATTCTAAAATGATCGCTGCCAAAACCATCATCTAACACTAGTCTGGACGAAATGAAACAACACGGGGAGGTCAGAATGATGTATGATGGGATGAACCTGGCAATTAGTGTATGTTGACACTAGCGACTTGCGTAAACGGAGTGTGTGTATTATGTCCTGATGAAGGCTTATTTATCCAACAACCTGATAACATGTCGATTAACAGTTGGGCGGTATCGATTGTAGAGTTTTATCTCTCTAATTTCGATTCCAGATTTCAAAGGGTGGTAATATTTTCAAAAAATTAATATTCGGTACAGGGGTGCGATGAATGGCGATGTCTAAAATAAAATCAGGATTTATCGGACAAAACGGTCGTTGATTATGTTGTGGGGGATGGGAGGCTCACACACACACACACACACACACACACACACACACACATAGAGAGAGAGAAGGAGACACTAACAGAGAGAGAGAGAGAGAGAGAAAGAAACAGAGAAGTGATAGACACACATGAGAAGAGAGGGAGAGATGTAGGGAAGGACAGTTGGAGAGAGAGATAGAGAGTAACAGAGCGAAGGACAAATTGAGACAACTGGAGAGGAAGAGAGGGTGGGATATATATACACACGCTTGCTGAGAGAGAAAGAGAGAGAGAAAGAGAGAGAGAAAGAGAGAGAGAAAGAGAAAGAGAGAAACAGAGAGAAAGAGAGAGAGAAACAGAGAGAAAGAGATTAAGAGAGAAAGAGAGAGAGAGAAGGAGAGAAAGTGAAAGAGAGAGAGAAAGAGAGAGAGAGAAAAAGAGAGAGATAAAAAGAGAGAGATAAAGAGAGAGAGAGATAAAGAGAGAGAGAAAGAGAGAGATAGAGAAAGAGAGAGATAGAGAAATAGAGAAAGAGAGAGAAAGAGTGAAATAGAGAGAGAAAGAGACAGATAAAGAGAGAGAGAAAGAGAGAGAAAGAGACTGAGAGGGAAGAGAGAGAGAAAAAGAGAGAGAAAGAGGGAAAGAGAGAGAGAAGGAGAGAGAGAAAGAGAGAGAGAAATAGAGAGAGCGAGAAAGAGAGAGAGAGAAAGAAAGAGAAAGAGAGAGAGAGAAATAGAGATAAAGAGAGAGAGAAAGAGAGTCAGAGAGAGAGAAAGAGAGAGGGAAAGAGAGAGAGCGAGAAAGAGAGAGAGAGAGAAAGAGAGAGAGAGAGAAGGAAAATGAGAGTAACAGAGCGGAACAAAAGCAAACAGTGGGAGAGACAAGAAGGAAACACACGTCGTAAAGAGAGAGAGAGAGAGTGAGAGATAGTGTATGTCGAAACACACATTAACCCGCACGCGCTGAGAGAGGGAGAGAGTGTGTGTGTGTATGTGTGTGTGTGTGTGTGGAAACACACCTACACCTGCGCCCAGAGAGAGAGAGAGGGGGGGGTGGAGAAAGAGAGAGAGAGTGCATGTGTATGTGTGTGGTTAAGCAATTTACCACCGGAGTTCTGTTCGAGAGTTTGGAGACTCCTATCAAACATGGTATGCACGTCTGTACGTACTACACCGAGTCAGTTCATACTGAAGATCACCGACTGGGTATTTGTTGTCTTCAAGTGTTGTCTTCCTCTTTAAATTCAGCGACAGTAAACTTCAGTGGAAGTTTCAGGTTGTTCGTCCACCTCTGGATTTCAGTTCTGTTCCAGACGCTGATAGCGGAACAGGAACCAATATGTGGATTCAACGATTGTGTACTGGACGTTTTTGAAGTCTTGAACAACGGATCAACATCACGGCACCAATGCAAACGGGTGTCCGACCTCACTGCCCAGAGACAAGGGGGTATGACTAGAAGTTCAAGTCCACGTGAAAAGATCCTAACTCTTACCGGGGATTGAACCCGGAACCTCTATCACTCGAGGCAGACACGATGCCTCGAGGCCACGCAGCCCGTTCAAGGGTTGTGTGTTTGGCTCTTATAGACACAGAACACCGGAGGAATTATACTTGTTGATTGTCAGTTGGTGTGGAGGACATTGAAGAAGGGCAAATGTGATTTGAGTGATTACTAAGCATCCGCAATGTAACATTAGAGGGACTCACGTAGATATACTGTCTAGGTTTGAGGGTTGAGGTTTGAACAACGGATGAACATCATGGCAGTAACCCACGAGCGCTTCGTTAAACTGCTAACTCAAGTCTGAGTCCGAAGTAGCTCAGCGCAGTGCACGGGCTCTGTGGCACCAGCGAGGATCCTGCAATATTTTGAGTAGATTTTGCCTCAAAATTTTGCCCGGGCAGCGCCGTTCGGCTACTCTTTTCGATTTCCAACTGCCAAAGGATATTGTACGTGCTCAACAATGCACACAGGCGTCTGATCTCACTTCCTAGAGACGAGGGAAAATTACTATAAGTCCACGTATATTGTCTAGGATATACTTGAGTGCAAGGGGATAAAAGCGGCGTACGTGGCTTAGGCGTTGCGAGTCCGACTCGTAATCCAACGTACCGGGATCGAAACCCACTGCTGGCTGCGTGGATTTTTATCGTAGTATGGGGCGTAGCAGGTCGACCCAGTCAAAAATGGGTACCAGGATGGCTGCCTGGGGAAGTAAAGACGGCCAGCGTAATGCTGACCACATTACCCATCCAGTGCCGGTTGGTCTGTAAAACTATGGGACGCTCTGCCCATATACCCGATGCGCCTTAGACGTAATAAGGGATCTAGACTTTTACTTTTTACAAGGGGATAAAAGAACGGAAGTGGTTCCAAAAGTGATTGCTACATCAGAGGAATTATGGTTTCTGATTCTCACTCGGAAGGTACAGAAGATATAGATGCGCCGTGAAATGAAAACAAGCATTAGCACGTCCACTTCACACGAACGTACGTGAATAAACTATCTATGATATGCTGGAGTATACAAAAGTGGTTGCTACACCAGCGGAATTTATGGTGTCTGATTCTCAGAGGTTACTGTGGAAGATTCAGGGGAAACAAATACGGCAATGAACTGATACCAAGCATCAGCGAGTCAACATTACAGGGACTCGCGTGAATATACTGTCCGGGAAGTGAAAGAGTACAAGGGAATGAAAGAGCTGATGTCCTGGCTACAAATGCGAAAGCTACGGGAAAACGCACACTGGTCGAAGGAGATATTCTGAAGACCATTTATGAATGAATGCTATAGACACGAGCTTAGACAAAACAACTTGTGTAAGAATGTGTGAACCAGGAAGGATGTATGGGTCGGGCAAGCAGAAACTGAGTTCATCTTAGAAAGGGCGGTTGGCGTGAAGCTAGTCTGTGACATCTTTTCCTTTCATCCGACAACAACAGCTCAACACATTATTAGTCATGTTGTACAGCATGGTTGTCAAGTAGGGTTGACATAAACGCAGCTAGTGCTGTCGCCATGAACTGTCCAGGTTAGGATTTCATTTTTGCCCTTGAAGAAAAAAGAAATCCTCCACCTTACCGATGATTTGAACCTATGTCTCCCGAATGATAGTCCAGCCTCCTTAACCGTTAGTTTATTAACTTCGTGGCTTAGTTTGCTTTATTTATATGATCTATTTCGTGATTTTTTTATTTTTTTATGAAGATATATTGGGTTCAGGGAAGTTAATGTGATTTCATGCTCCCAGATTTACTTTATCTCTCATGGAATCAAGGCTAAAGCGTTGCGATATCTATAGTGCTGAGCCAAATGGTTTACAACTCATGTTTTTTTTTTTTTTTTTTTTTGATACTTAAGAGAAAAAAAAACGGATGACTGGAGATTCTTTAAGTGTCATTTCTAACATTAGTACAGGGGATCTCAACCTACCGGTCGGGCCCCTTTTGGGGGGGGGGGGGGGTCGAACGCCTCTTTCGCAGGGGTCACCTAATAACATCGGAAAGTACATATTCAGTGAAGTTATGAAGTAGCAAAAGTACTAATTGTATGCTTATGAGTCGCCACAACATGAGGAACACTGTATTAAATGGTCGCAACAACATGAGAAACACTGTATTAAATGGTCGCCACAACATGAGGAACACTGTATTAAATGGTCGCCACAACATGAGGAACACAGTATTAAATGGTCACCACAACATGAGGAACACTGTATTAAATGGTCACCACAACATGAGGAACACAGTATTAAATGGTCACCACAACATGAGGAACACTGTATTAAATGGTCGCAACAACATGAGAAACACTGTATTAAATGGTCACCACAACATGAGGAACACTGTATTAAATGGTCGCAACAACATGAGAAACACTGTATTAAATGGTCGCAACAACATGAGGAACACTGTATTAAATGGTCACCACAACACGAGGAACACAGTATTAAATGGTCGCAACAACATGAGGAACACAGTATTAAATGGTCGCAACAACATGAGGAACACTGTATTAAATGGTCACCACAACATGAGGAACACTGTATTAAATGGTCACCACAACATGAGGAACACTGTATTAAATGGTCACCACAACACGAGGAACACAGTATTAAATGGTCACCACAACATGAGGAACACAGTATTGAATGGTCACCACAACATGAGGAACACTGTATTAAATGGTCGCCACAACATGAGGAACACAGTATTAAATGGTCGCAACAACATGAGGAACACTGTATTAAATGGTCGCAACAACATGAGGAACACTGTATTAAATGGTCGCAACAACATGAGGAACACATTATTGAATGGTCACCACAACATGAGGAACACAGTATTGAATGGTCACCACAACATGAGGAACACAGTATTAAATGGTCGCAACAACATGAGGAACACTGTGTTAAAGGCGTCAGAAAGATTTTGAGTCACTGCACTATTAAATCCACCTTCAGGTAATCCAAAGAGAAGACACCTGGTTCTTCTTAACCTTTTCAAGGATTAAAAAAAAAGGGCCATTTGTACAACTTTTTATTACAAGCTTGACTGACCAGCTCGTGGTGTCTCCGATGACACAATCCTAAGGCTACTGGACCCCCTGGCTAATAATCCTTGGCCTCCCACCGCCAACACAGCCACGTCCTTTCTCTAGGGGACCCAACGTAATCCTCCTCTTTGTAACATCATCCGGGATGAAATTTTAATAGCGAGGCCTTGGATCTTATCTCCGATGATCTGCAAGGAGTGGGAGTAGGACCACCAGGAAGTGCTGAAATGGCCGGGGCTAGTGATAGGATCTCCAGAAGATACCCTAATTGTCGAGTGTGGGTGTAACGTTGGAGGTGTCTGCAGGCTGGGGAACCGGAAAGGGCGAGGCAGGTGTGGAGTGTGACATCTGCGGTCCCCTCATGTGGTTATTGTGTGTGTGTGTGTGGGGGGGGGGAAGGGGGGGGGGAGTGATGAAAAAATGTTTTTCTAAGTAACAACTTACTTGCAAAAAATTGTCTCAGCCGCTTCTTCTTTGTTCACCGGCAGTAAGCTTCAGCGGAAAGTCCTGGTTGGCTTTGTGCCAGGGTCTGATTTGTGCGTGTCCATCCGTTTTACTGGCTTATTTGTGTACAGTTGTTTGTTCCTTGCCGCTGGGGGCAAACTTTTGTGATGTAACTGCTACCACTGTTGCTGATACTTACGCTGTGGCTGCTAAATTTAGGACGGCTGTTAACAAACTACTACAATTACTTTTACTATATTGCTGCGTCAGGTGATACAGGAACACGAATGGCAGCAACAACTAGTACTTCTGCTGCATTGCCTGAGTTCCTGCTACTACCTACTATAACTACTTTTTATAATATAACTACTGTTTTGCTAGTACTTCTATTACTTCTAATCTCACGAGTACTTGTGCTGTTGCTACTACAACTGTAACGAACGTAAAGAAGTTACTCGTACGCTTATTCCGATTGTTTTTATTAAAATGCAGGTTCGACAACACAGTAATTTATTACTAGTTTCCTCTGTGTGTGTATGTGTGCGCCTTGCGTACGGGTGTGTAGGTGCTTAAGTTATTCCTTGCACACAACTTTTGGTGAAACCTAACTATACTGAAACGTTTGATACATCCAGTAATTAAGTGGTTTTCCATCTTTGGAGAGAAAAAAGAGGGGAGGGAACGCTAGAAGTCGCAAGGGAGTGTCGAGGGGTGGGGGGAGGGGGATGGGTGCTAGAAGTTGCAAGGAGGTGTCGAGGGGTTGGGGGGGGGGGGAGCGGAGTGCTAGAAGTTGCAAGGGGGTGTCAAACAATTTTGTTATTGGAGTACAATTGTACTTGTAATAATCTTTTATATTTAAACTTTTTCCCAGTTTAATTATAACGGAAATATTTCAACACTATGAATAACCCTCTTCAACAAATCACACAAAAACCAGGAACTTTTTTCTTCAAATGAGCTTTTCCTACCTTTCTGCCTATTTACCTTATCTATTTAATAAATTTTGTCAAAGTTGGACCCAAAAAAAAAGGGAGGGGGCGGATAAGGTTCTGGGTTAGTTTGATGTTAGTCTCCCCAAATAAAGTAGGTCACTTTTAATTCACAAGTTTGTTGGGCTGGCCGACTTTCCTGAAGGTTACGGGTGTGTCCCGCTCTGTTGTTTGGTTTCTGCGATGTCTTGCATTTTACGTTTACACTCAGAGAAAGAGAATGCCTGTGACATAAGTTGCCGCACTCTTTATGGGGGTTGTGTTACACCCCGTTGCTCCATGTTTATGGAGTGTTAAAAGTGCTGGCGTGCTGAAATATGCAAGACGCCATATCAACGACATTGCGCAACACCCTTCTAGCCGTGTGCGAAGGTCATAGGGCTCAGGAACTACCAATCAGAAGTGAGCTAGTGTGTATATGGTCTGAGGAGACTTACTTTGAACTAACCAGGTCCTGTAGTATATTTAAAAGAGGATGGGGGGGGGGGGGGGGGGGGGGGGGTCACCTGAAGAAGTTTGAAAACCATTAGATCGGGCCGATCCAAAAAAAAAAAACATTTAGATTACTAGTTAGACAAATGGAAGTACACTTAATACAGATGGTTAAACATAATAATTGTTAATTAAACACAGAGCAGGAGACGAGCAAGCAAACACAAGAGCAGACACGAAGAAGGAAAGTAAATATCCGATAAATGAAGACACCACATAGATAACAACCAAAATCGACGCCATTGTTTAGCAACCGTTCCCGCCAGAAAAATAATGACATTCCATTGGGAGCCAAGCACAACTGACCCGTTTACTGCCAAAGGTGTCAGACGACCACCTGTCGACTTTTGGTGGAACTCTGCGGGGCGGCTAACTAGAACGTGCTTCCTATTGTACCATTCTTCTCCCTTTTGCTTTTGCTTCTAGTATGATACATTCCTAGGACCCCGGCAGCTTTAAGAACTGTCACGCCCTTTCCGTGTTCAGTTCGGGTTTTCAACCTCCTTGGCCATGTTCCTGGGGTGTCGTGACGCAACTCGTCCTAGCGTCCCTTCTATCGTTTACCCTCACTCCTCGTTTCGCTGCTGATTTGAGTAGCAAATTACTTTTGATAAACGCTGGGTTTATTACCTGCGCGCTGATTTGATTTCTTCTAGGACCTTGTAGGGGAGGTCTCGTAATTAAATCTAAACAAGCTAGGCGAGTGTAGGTGTGTTTGTGTGTGCGAGCGCGCCCACAGGTAGTTGCACGGCGGACACTACCAATGCAGTTGAAGTGTCATCATCATCGTCGTCATCATCATCATCATCATCATCATCAACCACTTATGCTGTTAAGTGGTGTGGGAAGGAATAATTTGCGATCCAGTGCACACCGGCTGCCATTGGCTATTGTCATGTGGTGAAGGCGTAGAGCAGGGCTATTCAACTGGCGGCCCGCGGGCCATATCAGGCCCGCCAAGGCCTAACAAGTGGCCCGTGGATCACTTCTAGCCGTATTGTATTATAGATTTTTCTATGCTGGGGTTGAGACATCTGGCCCATGACGATACCCGTTTAAAATATTTTGGTCCCTGAGCCAACTTAGTGAATAGCCCTGACGTAGAGTGTCTTTAATGTTGTCGATCCAAATTTTTCACAGCCGTCCTCTTGCTCTTGTAGCCGATCTTCTAAGATGTAGAGCTTGTGATGGTATTTGATCTTGTCGAAGTGTGTGTCCTTTACATAGTCTGAACCAGTGTTTCTCAACCATTTTTACATCCGAGTCTCACCGAAACCAGGGGGTTTGTTTCTCGACCCACCTGGAAGTTAATCAAACACAAAAACTGACACCACACACTGGCTTCGGAGTAGTCATGTAGAACGCTTCTTCAAATTGTGGACCGCCACACAATTCTGCCTAACCATGTAACGAGGTAGGGTAGGTGGGTTTTTCTGAGGCCTTCAGTAGGACAGAGACGGTTGTGGTTTTTCCTTCCAGTCTGTAGGATTACCACTTTATGTCCCTGTGCTAGTTCCAAGCCCTATTATAGGGAAAAACAAGAAAGGACCCAAATGTCTACCCAAAAGAATGTCGCGAGAGTCGACTTTTTGGGAGCTTCCTTTGAAGTCGGAGTGCATCTGCCTGAGAGACAAGGAACCAACAGTCTGCACGTATATGAGTCATATCTGTCATACGGGTGCGCACGCAACACTCAGTCCAGAAGTGCACGAACAACCAGAACATTCCACTAGAGTTTACAGCTGTTGAACGCGAAGAAGGAGAACACCTCAAGGATTTCTTATTTGCTTTAAAAAAGCCGAGACATCGAATAGAGGTTATTGTAGCGCTTTGTGTATAAAAAACAACCCTCCAGCCACTTACATAAGATTGTGAAACCTCAAACAGCAGCAGATGTCGCTTTTCTTTCAGTTTCGTGTTTGGTTCGCCGTCAGATTGGCCGCGAAACGGTTTACCCTGTTGTGGTGGGGAGCGGGTGTACACACGTTTGAGGAATACTGACGTAGTCCCTACGTGAGCTCAAGTAATTATTCCCCGCCCAGAATGGACTGTCGGTTGCGTAACCGTCATGTGCCAAAATTTAACTGTTGTACGCGGTTGAAAGCGAATTTAGGGATTTTTACCTGTTTGATTCTCATTCTTGAGGTTTCTAATCCTGCAGAATGCAGTCACGAAAGGGTAAAACTACCTAACCAACCCTGTTACATCATTAGGATAGAGGACAAAGAAAATCCTCCTTGATTTAACAGCTCATTTTGCAAGTTTGACAATTTTATTTTCTAAGAACTGAACTAAACATCATTAGGCCATGACCTTCTTTATCTGGAGAAGGCGTTGATTAGGCAGAACTTTTAAAGTGGCCCACCTGGACTTTTATGCGGCCAACCGCTGAGAGAACGATGTTCTAAATTAAGTTTAGTTGCGTATCCTTTACAGGACGTTGCAGAACCAACCTCAACAGCCCCAGGCTGTTGAGTGGTTTTTCTAGGCATATTTTCTAAATTACAATGTAATAAAATGTAGCGACCAACTCCTGTCCTCGTAGACTTGTCCTTTCCTGACAATTCCTAGAATATTATGATGTTTTCCTGCATCTATTTTCTATTTTAAAAGGTCCTGGTGGTGCGTGTTCTCTGAAAGATATAGAAAGTTTTGGGAAATGCCATTCTGGTCTCAAGACTCAGTGAAGGGAAAACCCCAACTGCACCTCCACGCGATAGAAGACGGTAAACACACTGCGGTGTGGCCAACGCAGCTATGGAGACCGAGTATCCGCCGGGATAAGTGGACACCTCTGGGTTGCCCTCTGCTGTTAGCAGGAGCATCACAGAGCAGGGCACTCACTTGCCCTAGCAATCGAAAAGGTTGCTGAAGGCTGAGGGCGTAGTCTAAAGCCATATGGATGTGGAAAGCAAGAGGAAACTACCACATTACTATCCTAAGAAACTCACGAAGATGGGCACAGGATATAAGTGACTTCTTGTGTTCATGAGGTGGGAGAACTGGCGAGAGAACGAGTTTCTTTCAGGCATACTGATGAAAGCGACGTTCTGCAAAGGAACTGCTACAGGATGATGATAATGATGGTGGTGTGTGGTGTGAATCTGTACCGGACGATGAGCCAGTAAAATGGCGCTGGCCAGGCCTTGATTTACCCTTGAGCGCATTAAGCACGTGCTTAGAGCAACACAAACGGAAGGAGCACCACAACAATTTTCAGTAGTCTTTTGGAGTTAAGCGTTTATTTTCTTGGTTAAAGTACAGTTTATTCAAAAATATTTTTATCAGAAATACTATGCAACAAGTCAGACTGAACGCCTTACCTCTGTACAATATGGAAGGAGACGCCTTGCATACGATCAGTCTGAGGATTTGGCCAGAGCGCTATTTAAGAAAACAAAACGGGACACAGCTTTTTAAGGAAAACAAGAACAGGCCCATTGCCTACCCAACAGCATGTCACAAGAGTCGACTAAGTGGGAGCTTCTTTTAAAGTCGGAGTGCATCTGCCTAAGAGACAATGAACCAGCAGTCTGTATACAAATGAGTCAGATCTGTAAAACAGATGTACACGCAACACTCAGGTTGTGGAACAGGATTCCAGTTCAAAAGTGGATGAACAACCAGAACTTTAGTTTACAGCTGGTGAACGAGAAGAAGAGGAAATAAAGTGCACTCTTGTTTATCCAAAAGCCCATATTTTCAAGATGGGCTGGGGTGGGGGTGGGGGAGGGGGGATGGGTTAAAGGTTCTGTGTGACGCTTTCGGCAGGCGGCCAGCCGTTCTGTGGAGAGATGCCAAGCCATCTGAGGAAACAAGCTGGTGCAGTTAATGGATTCCTCTCGACTTTAACCCTTGAGCGTTTAAGGTCTGACACTTCTACCAACCAAGGCACTACACATGAAAGGATCTGAAGTTCCGGGTTTGATCCCATTTGGCCTCTTTCCACAGAACTGCTATGCGTTTGCCGAGAGCATCTCATAAAGCACGAACTCGGTAGTTCCGGTCACGACCCCCGTTGATATAAGCAAATTTGCGCTCCTGAACTGACCGGCGCAGTTATGAAACGAACCCACAACCTCCAAAGCAGGAGGAAATGGCTTGACCACTCCGCCACGGAGACCCCTAACGTGAAACCAAGAGGCTGCCCCAGGAAATATGCACTGATGCTATTAAAGAGCTTGTACGTCCGCACGGAATGACAGTAGGAATTGCTGTACATGAAGCAGTGGATTGCAAACTGTTCCTCCCCACAAGGCTCAACTTCAAAAGTGGTAACCGATGATGCTGACTCTCTTCTTCATCTTGTCCACATTCATTGGCTGTAAACACCGGCGGACAATTCTGGCTGTTCGTCCACTTCTTTAGTCTTGTTCCAGATTCCGAGTATTGCGTGCACATCCATTTTCCAGATCTGACTTATATGCGTGCAGATTGTTGATTCCTTGCCTCTCATGCAGACGCACTCCGACTTCGAAGAAACATGCTGATGATAAATCCGGCACTGCGGTTGGCTATGTTTCATAATGTGTGCGAAAAAAAAAAAAAAAACGAAGAAGCCAAAATTTCGAAAATGCGGCGCCACTGGTCGAGATAATTTATTCCAAACGGTTGAGCTCAGCGAAGCACAGTTTTCACAACACAATTCCATTTCTGCATACCATTTTCAGAAACAAGTCCACAGTTGTGACAAACTTACGCTCCCTGGGTATAAATGAATCATACAAACTGGTCACGGGTCGTGGTCGCCCACCCAGGAGACAGGGTAGTTACCGCAGATGGTAATGGGGGCGGCCGCTGGGGGGATCCTTTGTTGGGGCGACAGTGACGAGAAATGATGACGTGACATGAATACAACATCGCGACATGGTGCCTCCAGCGTTACTTGTGCACGGGGGAAGACTGTGGGACAGATGGGGGGATGTGCATTCAGACACAATAAACATGAGAAAGAAAAGAAGTCAGCATGAGTGAAAGAATCCAATTGCCGGCTTTACAATTTATTAATGGCTTAATTAATAGATGACAGTCCAATGTGGCTGAAGCTTTTAGTTGTTTTGTTTTTTCTCCCCTTTCTTGTCTCAGGTAGTGACATTTGAAACCTACATGTCTTGATTGTTTCTTAATGGGATTAAATTGCCAATTAGAAAAATGTCGGATTATTTGATCTTTTCATGGGCTGTGTGTTTTCCTTCGGGAAGGGAAAGGTAATTAGGACACTGTAGGGAGGCTTTATAGCAGAAGACATGGTACCAGGAAGGAGGGGCAGGGGCCGTCCGACACGAAGATGGGCACAGGATATAAGTGACTCCTTGAGTATGAAAGTACATGAGGCGGGAGAACTGGCGGGAGACCGCGTTTCTTTCAGGCAAACTGTGAGAGCGACTTTCTGCAAAGGACCTGCTACACGATGATGATGACGAGGGAGGATGTGGTGTTGGCGGGTTCAGGGTTTCAAGGATACTGAACAGTTTCACAATCCTCGACCCATCAAAGGTAGACTTCAGCCAGTTAGTGGATTAGAGGCACACGCAGATGTTTCAGACAGAGGATTGAGAGGCGCACCGTGGAAGAGATTGGGGTATTGGTACATAATATTCCTAAAGACAGCAGTAGAAAGGGGGCTGCGTGGTCTCGAGGTATGGTGTCTGCCTCGAGTGCTAGAGGTGCCCGGTAAGGGCTGGAATTTTTTTACGTTAAATTGGACTTCTAGTAACTCCCCGTGGTCTCTGGGTAGTTTTCTTCTTCTTCGCGTTCACCAGCTATAAACTCTAGTGGAACATTCTGGTTGTTCGTCCACCTCTGGACTGCCGTCCTGTTTCAGAACCTGAGTGTTGCGTGTGCATCCGCTTGACAGATCTGACAAATTTATGTGCAGACTTGGTTCCTAGCCTCTCAGGCAGATGCACTCCGACTTCGAAGGAAGCTTCCAATTAGTTTACCCCTACGACATGCTTTAGGGCAGGCAGTGTTCTTGTTCTCCCTATAATAAGATCCGGAACCCACACGGGGGTCACTGGGTAGTGAGATCGTATGCTCGTGTACATTGTTGCGTACGTACAAAATCCATTCGCAGTTGGAAATCGAAAAGAATAACCTAACGGCGCTGCCCAGGCAAATTTTGGAGTTAAAAATCTACTCAAGTATTTTAGGATCCTCGTCGGTGCTACATGATGGGGAGATAACGCCCAGATCTACAAACACTTGGTGACTTGGTCTTACCAACTGGAAAGAGAAGGCCAACCAGAGAGATGAGTGGAGGCGGGTGATATCTGTATCAAGGAACCTCAAGGGTTTGGAACGCTGAAAAAGAAGGTGAAGAATACATATATACAGTGGAACCTCGCTTTACGAGCATAATTCGTTCCAGAATCATACTTATTAAGCGAAACACTCCTTATGCGAAATAATTTTTCTCATATAAATTGATATAAAATACGATAATGGGTTCCATGTCGAAAAAAAATACTCACAAAATGCTATGTAGCACGTTTATACAAAGAAAATTATTTACATATTATTAAGGAGCGTGAATCTTTTCTTCAAACGCGGAAAGAACCCACCTGGAATGCGAATTCGATTTGCAAAAAAAAAAAAATAAGAAAGAATTACGATGCATACATAATTATTTTTTTTACTATAAAGATGTCCAGAGACATTTGTTTTTGCCGACGCTTCAAAATTTGGCGAAAACGTGACACAGCATTATCATTAAATAAATCTGCAGCGCGCATGGCCACTTCCTTATTAGGGTGATGCTTCTCAATGTAAGATGTAACAGTTTCCCATGCTTTCAGCATTTCTTTAAATCGCCAGAAGGTTGTTGCTTTTCTGTTACCTCCTCCTCCTTTGACAAACTTTCCTTCCAAACTTCTTGCTGTGAAACACAATACAACTCCATAAGCTCTTGGGTGGTCAGCTCTTGGCTGTGCTCTTCCACAAGCTCTTCGATATCACTGTTATCCACCTAAAATCCCATGATAGTGGCCAAAGACACAATCTCGTTGACTACAGGTTCTACAGGTACTGTCTCGAACCCCTCAAAGTCACAAATCGACAACGCTCTCTGGGAAAAGCTTCTTCCAAGAAGAAGTTAGGGTTCTCTTGGTAACCCTTTCCCCCGCCGTGTCGATCATCTTGAGGCAGGCAACGATGTGGAAGTGATTTTTATAAAACTCTTTGAGAGTTAGGTTGGTCCCTTCAGTCACCTGAAAACAATGCTCTAAGAGTGCTTTAACGTAAGAGCTTCTTAAAGTTAGAAATAACTTGCTGGTCCATGGGCTGGAGTAACGGAGTTGCGTTGGGAGGCAGAAACTGGATTTTGATGCACTTAAATTCTTCAGGTAGCTCATCTTGTAAGCCTGGAGGATTTATGTACATTTATCACAATATAACACAAGTTTGAGAAAATATGTGATCACAAGCGAAACTACGATGCTACTGGAACGAGTGCTAAACACAGACTGATGTAACATGTGCACAATCCGGGACTTCCCCTCTCCTCGCCACTCGTTATGCGAAACATCGCTCGTTAAGCAAGTCATTCTTTTATAATTTGTTTTGCTCGTTACGTGAATTGCTCGTTATAAGAAGTGCTCGTTAAGCGAGGCTCTACTGTATAACACTTTTATTGTCATGTAATCACACCCTTCAGTGATGAAATCAAAGACGGCCTTCGTCATATGCTTGTCCCTTCCTATACCACTACAATAAGCACTTTTCCAATAGCCCAGTGTGTTTAGTGTTGATTGACATTTTAGTCTACGTTCAACACACCATCTTTTCACTTGGTCAATGGCTAACACCCCCTCCCCTCTCCCACTTTTCCCCACAACTGTTCTAAAGGCTCTACTGTCCCTCTCCTCCTCCGCCCATCAGATACCAACACTACCCGCCTAACCACATCCACTCCATCAAACACACACCCGCCTCTAAATCTCCCTCTTCCCCGCGCGCGCGAGCGCGCGAGCGCCAGCCATCCCGCAACCAACACGAACTAAAACTCCGCGAGCTCCGAAATGTACCGAAAGCTACCGAACCGTCTCAACCAAAGGGAATAGAGACGGCAAAGGAGAGAGGGTATAACCGTTAAACTAGTGATTTTTGCGCCGGGGGAAAGGAACCACAACGCGTGAAGTTGTGAGTCTTTAGTGTTGAAAGCGCACGATTGGCAGCGGGAAGCGACCGATGCCAGCACAGTGGGGATAGTGAATCGTGTGTGACTTGGTTACTTTTATCGTTCTTGCTGTGGTGTGAAGTACGCTATGTGTACACAGGATATTTATTTCTGCCACCCGTTTTTGGGAGCTGGTGAATTTAATGTGAAACTGTGTGTTTCTGATGTGTTTTGGATTATTTTTCTTTAATCGCGGATTGTTTAATTTTTCTGGTGAGGATTTGTTATCGTTTTGACTTTCCTGTTGTTTTACTGGTAAGTAGGAAATAATTAAATTGCAGTGCGTATGACCTGTTACATTGTCATCGATTAACATGTGTTTAGTTTGTGTGCTACGATCCACTATTTCCTATATATGTTTAGAATCTGCACGTATACAATTATATCAGTTGACAATAAAAATATACTATACATACGACTAAGTGAACAGTACAGATGTTTCGGCGTTTATTAAGTTATGGTGGGATCAGAAATTATTCGACTTGTTGACTAGATAACGATATTTTCTGCAATCAGCGAATATTTTCTATTTTTAAAGTTAAGGCTCTGTTATCGCTGACTGTTATTATCCCAGTGTGTTGTTGCTAAACGAGAAATGAGTTTATTTAGTACGTGACCTTGTTAAGTTGAGGTTAAGAAGATTTACATAAGTTAACTTTTAACTTATGTTTGCGGCCTGTAAGACATGTTGCAATATAAAACTACACATATATAGTTTAGTATGTGCAATCGACTGATTCTTATATATAATATAACGTATACGTGTAGATATAATTGACTCTTCTATGATATAAAGATGTGTAAAAATGGGACATGAATAAAACTGGTATTGAGATACTCGTGGAAATAAAATGCTACGGATCTTGTTGTGTGGATGAGAGATGGGGCACATCCGGAAGAGAATAAGAACGAACGAAGAACTGATTGCAGAAAAAATAAGAGCTCTGAAAACACACGTAGACAACAAAGGTCCTGAACGTAAATGAAATAACTGTTGAAGACGTTTCTTAACGCGGGCGGGTCTTGCTAGTCGCACTCACTCCTAGTGTTGTGAGTCCCATGCCTCGTCAAAGCGCAGCATAGCACTCTCGTCTGGCAAGACGGAGGAAAGATGGCAATAATAAAAATTCTCCTCCTTCTTTTTCTTCTTCTTTTTCTTCTTCTTTTTCTTCTTCTTTTTCTTCTTTTTCTTCTTCTTCTTCTTCTTCTTCTCGTTCACCGGCTGTGAACTCCGGAAGAAAGTTCTAGGTGTTAATCCACGTCTAGACTTTAGTCTTGCTCCAGAACCTAAGTGTTACGTGCACATCCGTTTCACAGATGACTTATCTGTATGCAGACCTGTGGTTCCTTGCTTCTCAGGCAGATGCACTTCGACTTTGAACGATGTACCCAGTTAGTCGACTTCTACGACATGCTTGTTGGGGAGGCAGTGGGTCTATTCTTGTTTTCCCCACAATCCAGAAGTGGACGAACAACCTGGAATTTTCTGCAGGAGTTTACAGCCGATGAAAGGGAAGAAGATTTACATAAGTAAACTTATGTTTGCGGCCTGTAAGACATGTTGCAAAATAAAATTCCACTAATTTACTAGATAATAGAAATAACAAAAGCATTTTTATAAGTAAACATATTTTCTTTTAATTATCCAGAAGCCAAGAGTTGTAAACCGTTTGGCGTGGTACTATGGATACCACAACTTCGCCTTGATTGTATGATAGAGACCCTAAATCTGTGAGAAATTTGACTTGTTTGTCTACCCGCGGGCGTGAACTCGGACCACAACGAGTTCCTCACCCGGTCGCCGCGCAGTCAGGTTTTAACCAACTGCGCAAGCTAGCCGGGCAAACATATTTTTAAGCGGACGTCTTTTGTCACTTTAGGAGTCGGCGTGGTGTAGCGGCTAGATGCTCGCCTGCGGATTCGAAGGTCGTGGGTTCGGGTCTTGATGGAACAGGGCTTTCTTAAAAAATGACTGACTCCCAGGTCGACCCCGGGTACCCGGTGCAGTCCTGGAAAGTAAAGGCGGCAGGCGTGATGTTTACCACATCTCCCACCGATTTCGGATTGTTGTATAAAATGTAGGTCTAGCCCTATGTGCCCCGTACGCATGAAGGCGTGGGATATGGCCCTTGGCTTACTTTTACTGTTGTCACTTTGTGATGTGTATCCCACCGCGTAGAGTGTCAAGTAATTAATAAATAATGTGATTATAAAACACACCAAATTATTTCTTCTTCTTCTTCTTCTTCTTCTTCTTCTTCTTCTTCTTCTTCTTCTTCTTCTTCTTCTTCTTCTTCTTCTTCTTCTTCTTCTCCTCCTCCTTTTTTCTTCTTTTTCTTCACCACCACCGACAAATAGTTCTGATTATTCGTCCACTTCTTTTGTTTGGTCATGTTACAGAACTTGAGTTGTGTGTTCTCATCCGTTTAACAGATGACCTTCGTTATGTGCATACTGTTCTTTCCTCGCCTCTTCGGCAAATGCGCTCTGACATCTAACGAAACAAAACCCTTATTAGTCACTTTTAGCGACATGATTTGAAATCACAACTAATTGTGTGAAGTAGGAGCAGTTTATATACCATTTTATTTGAAGTAATGTCAGTGTATACATAATATTATGTAAATAAAAGGAAAAGCAGCTTATATGCTATTTTATTTGAAGTAGGAAGTATTTACTATTTTGTTTAAAGTCGGAGCAGTTTATATACCATTTCTCTGGAAGTAGGAGCAGATTATTTACTATTTTGTTTAAAGTCGGTGCAGTTTATATACCATTTATTTGGAAGTAGGATCCGATTATATACTATTTTATTTAAAGTCGGAGCAGTTTATATAATTTTTCTCTGGAAGTAGGAGCATATTATATACTATTTTGTTTAAAGTCGGAGCAGTTTATATACCATTTCTCTGGAAGTAGGATCAGATTAGATATTATTTTGTTTAAAGTCGGGACAGTTTATATACCATTTCTCTGGAAGTAGGAGCAGATTATACACTATTTTATTTAAAGTCGCAGCAGTTTATATAATATTTCTCTAGAAGTAGGAGCATATTATATACTATTTTGTTTAAAGTCGGAGCAGTTTATATACCATTTCTCTGGAAGTAGGAGCAGATTATATACTATTTTGTTTAAAGTCGTAGCAGTTTATATAACATTTCTCTGGAAGTAGGAGCAGATTAGATATTATTTTGTTTAAAGTCGGAGCATTTTATATACCATTTCTCTGGAAGTAGGAGCAGATTATATACTATTTTCAAAGTCGGAGCAGTTTATATACCATTTCTCTGGAAGTAGGAGCAGATTATATACTATTTTCAAAGTCGGAGCAGTTTATATACCATTTCTCTGGAAGTAGGAGCAGATTATATACTATTTTCAAAGTCGGAACAGTTTATATACCATTTCTCTGGAAGTAGGAGCAGATTATATACTATTTTGTTTAAAGTCGGAGCAGTTTATATACCATTTCTCTGGAAGTAGGAGCAGATTATATACTATTTTCAAAGTCGGAGCAGTTTATATACCATTTCTCTGGAAGTAGGAGCAGATTATATACCAATATTATTGAAGTAGAAGCAGATTCATCATCATCATCCCGTATCAATACGTATCGTTGGTTCACCAGTTTCTGTTGACTTTCTGATCAGCACTCTCCACCTTTGGCGGTCAGTCGCGATGGACTTCATGGTTACATGCCTGGGGCCTGTCCAGTCAACCAGGTTCTGTAACCAGGTCTTTCTTGGTCTGCCTCTTCTCCTCTTTCCCTCTACTGAGCCCTGCAGTAATGCTTTTAATAGGCTGTGAGATCTTATTACATGTCCATTACCATTGCATTTTACGTCCTTTGGGAGCCGATTATGTAGCAATTTATTTGAAGCAGGAGCAGACTGTATATATTTGTTTGAAAAGTTGGGGCAGTTTAGAAACCTTATATGTAAAATAGGATCAATATATACTAGTTTGAAATTTGAGTGGTTTATAAACTATTTTATTTAACATTCAAACAGTTTAAAAGCTTTTTTTTAGTTAACATTCAATCAGTTTATAAACTATTTTATTTATTATTCAAACAGTTTATAAAATACTTTATTTAACTTCAAAAAGCTTATGAACTATTCTATTTAACATTCGAACAGTTTATAAACTATTTTATTTAACATTCAAACACTTTATAAACTATTTTATTTGAAGTAGGTGCAGTTTGTTAAATTTTTTTTTAAAACCTAGGAGCAGCCTGTGTAGTAAAAAATATATGTACTGAATTATTTGAGTGTTTAGCAACTAATGCTGTATACAAACTACTGTAGATTATCAGACATGTGAACAGTATAACAACTTTTTTTTTTCGACGTACGAACTATTTTACTGTGTTGTTACATGTGTGTCAATTTAGTATCTGAAAATACCTTTCAAATGCTACTTTAACAATGCCCGTGAGCAATGACAGGGGTCACCGCCCTCCTCCATTGTTATCCATCTTCATTGCTCTTTTAATACCACCTTCGTTTTTGAGTCCGGCCTGCTCTTCTACCAACCGTATCTTTGAGTGATGGCCTTTTAGAAATATCAGTGACTTGCAAGTAATGTCACAGTATTGCAGTCGAAAAAATAGTGACACATTTTCTTTTTTTTCTTCAGCAATCCGAGCCATTGAGGTTCATAGCTGCAGATATCACCCGCTTATATTCATCTCTCTGGTTGGCCTTCTCTGTCTAGTTGGTAAAACCAAGTGTTTGCAGGCCTGTCTAGACATCATCTCTCCATTTTCTTCTTGGTCTGCCTCGTGGTCTACGACCATAATCTGTTTTGTGACGAGATGAAGTTTTACGATGGTGGGTGTGTCGGCCCCACGGTTCAACCCCCAACCTGAAGAACCAGGGTGTCTCTCTGTGTCTGTTCTCTACCCTTCGACCTTTCTGGCTTGGGAGGCTCTTGTAGTAGCTACAGTACCGCCGGCATAGCTCTCATGGTCGTTGAGAAATACACAACAAGCCCTGTCTCTTGCTCTTGATGTACACTCACTCAGACTGCTGTTCGTCCATCTCTTGATGTTATCCTCCCACTTGTAACGCTGTCTGCCTTTTACACGCCTACCTTGAACCTTTCCCTCTAGGATGATCTTTACAATACTGTTATATCTTTTAATGTGGCCAAAATATTTCACTTGTCTCTTTTTTATTTCACCTGGCAACTCTCTTTTCATTCCCAATTTCCTCAGTACCTCTGTATTTGATAGCTTTTGTTTCCATGAAATACGACCTAATCTTCTGTATATCCACATCTCCAAAGAATTGATACGATTTTCCAGTTGTTTGTTCATTGTCCATGTCTCTGTGCCATACAGTAAGGTGGAGAATACATAACATTTGACAATTCTCATTTTTAATGTATTGCTTATTTCTCTTGATGTCAGCAACTTTTGCATTTTGTTGAAAATGAAAAGCGTGGATTGATAAATTGCAAATATGCAGCTAGCAATGTTTGCCTGAAGAAGGGGTACGTTACTTACATTTTGCAGTCGCCAGTCTACATAAAAAAAAAAAAAAACATGAAATATTAAGAAGTGAAACAAATGAATAATTCAGACGAAACAAAAATAAAGTTAGCTGCATCATTAAAGCCTTTCCCGGTTACCTTTTATCAAGCCCCGCTTTACTGCCGAAGTTTACATGATTTCATTCTGTAGTTTTTGTTTTGTTTTTTATTGTCTCCTTCAAAATTCTAACTTGTTTATCTCTGATTTCTCCTTGATCCGACCCGGCGTCTTTGTAAATGTATACCCTTGATCTCTCAGTCGGTGGAAATGAACTCTTCTCTATTTTCTATACATATTTCCCCGCCTTCACTTATGTTCTTTGACAGCCCCCCCCCCCCCTTTTTTTTCATCTTTTCTTTTTCGCCCCTCATTTTACATGCCCGAGTTTCTTGATTTTTCTTTGCCTCGGTACTTAAGGTAATCTTATTTTCTCTGAAATATAAACGCCTAGCTGAAGTCTCAACTTCCGGTCTTCAACCCTCTCATACTCCCATCACAGACAATCTTCTCTCTCTCACTCTTGCCATCGACCACTTGCAGATTTGGGTGAATTGGTTGAATTTGGAATTTAGAATCGACATAGTGGCTCTCGAAATTCCCCCCCCCCCTTTTTCCGTCTTTTTCCCCAGTAAGCGCTCCATTCCCATCTTCAGCAGCAAGCGAAGATTTCCAATTCCGATGGCACCAGTAACTGTCTGATTGTATATCCGTCTCGCCTTTTTCTTGAGTGTTAAGCGTCAGCAAGATCCCCTGGTAACTCCTCGCAGCGGCCATTCTCCTCAGACCGTAATCATCTGTTTGTGTCTCCGTACTGTTTACTCGCCCCGAAAGGGTCCCCACAACATTTAGCTTGTCAGACATCAAGTGGTGCAGAACCGGCCAGTCTGTCTCGGGGCTGCTAATGACGGATTTTTACCCCCAAATCTGGGTTTTTATTTGACTCCTTGGGTTCAAATTTTGAAATCTGGGTTTTTTTGTTTCAAATATCCTTATTTAAAAGTGGGTGAATGTTTCGTTTCGTAACTTTAAAATTTGTTATTTTTTTAACAATCTGCATTTTTTTTTTTTTAATTTCATTTTTTTGTTCTTTGCTTGTGTATTGCTTGGGTTTTTGTTCAGCTTAGCTGGGATTTTTAAAAAAAATCCAATTGGCAGCCCTGATCTGTCTGCCTGGTATTTGGAGCATCAGTAGCGCAGCAGCACATATGGCTGAACTCCCAATTGGTCCGATGTATAGGCTTAGAATCCCTTCCTTTCATCATCCCCCTGATCCTAGCTTTCCCCGGCTTTAACCTACATGTTTGACGCCACAGTAGCTATGACAGACCAACAGGACGCATTTGAGAAATCTTTTTCAACCTCCAAATAATTTGAGCACATGTACTGTTACTTCGAGAGGCTAGACTACTACATTATATATGCATATAGGTAAAGGACCCTTTCCACGCCTTTAGGCGTATAAGGCTAGACCTGTATTTTTATAGACCAATCGGCACAAGATGGGTATGTGGTCAGCATTACGCCGGCCGCCTTTACTTCCCGGGACTGCACCTGGTACCCACTCAAGGCTGGGTCAACCTGGAAGCCAAGGTCATTTTTGCAAAAGTCCGGCTCCGCCAGGGAGCCAACCCACGACCTCCTGATCCGCGGCCAGCGTCTAGCCGCTCGGCCATTACGACTCCCATATATGCATATAAGCTTTAATCAAAAGTCTTATAAACAGCATCCTGTCCGGAAAGCTAAAGTAATGAACATATCTTGAAAGAAACTAACTGACGAAGAGAATTGTTTGCCCACATCTGAAGAAAACAATTTAAATTTGTGTTTTAGTCATGTCATAAAAAGGAGAAAAGTGGGTTACATCATCCTGACAGGAAAGTTGTAGGGGAAGAGAGACGGGTCAAGACCGATAAAAAAGATGCTGGACAGTTTGTCGTTATGGTATGGAAGAACATCAATGTCAAAAATGGTTGAAAGTACATGAGACAGAAGGTTGTGGGTAGACATGACTACCAACGCCACCCAGCTTGGACTATGGAAGAAGAGTATAGAAATAGTTGGGCAAGTAAAGTAACTTGTTGGCTAATAAAGTAACTGGTTGGCAAGTAAAGTAACTGGTTGGCAAGTAAAGTAACTGGTTGGCAAGTAAAGTAACTGGTTGGCAAGTAAAGTAACTGGTTGGCAAGTAAAGTAACTGGCTGGCAAGTAAAGTAACTGGTTGGCAAGTAAAGTAACTTGTTGGCTAATAAAGTAACTGGTTGGCAAGTAAAGTAACTGGCTGGCAAGTAAAGTAACTGGCTGGCAAGTAAAGTAACTGGCTGGCAAGTAAAGTAACTGGCTGGCAAGTAAAGTAACTTGTCTGACAAGTAAAGTAACTGGTTGGCAAGTAAAGTAACTGGCTGGCAAGTAAAGTAACTTGTTGGCTAATAAAGTAACTGGTTGACAAGTAAAGTAACTGGTTGGCAAGTAAAGTAACTGGCTGGCAAGTAAAGTAACCGTTTAAGTAAACTTAAACTGTCACAGTTTGAGTACAGTCTATTGCCAAGAAATTGCTTACCCATAAAAGACTAGTTGATGTATAATTTAAATTTTACTCATTTTTACCCCCCAGATAAATAAAACAGCTGCGACAAATTTGCCTTGCCAAGAAATCCACTAGAGAACACACCCCAAGAGGTGTGCATTCGAGGTATTTCACAGTAACTCGGATAACATCGTCGCAGTACACGGTAAAACCTGAGAAGGTACTGTTCCATGCTGAAATTTATCGTGGATTCAGAATTTTGATATCCCCTTGTTTTTAGCGGATTGTGTGCGGGATTGCACCATTATATATGTGTTGTGTTTTGGACACAAATTACGAATTGGGGATTATCATTCACAGTATTGGATTATCCAGTTGTTGGTAAGTTTATAGTTGTGTAACTTTTAACGTTTTAATTACTTTACAATTGACTTATATGTCTGGATTGTGTTTACCTGTACCAGTCAATATGTTTTAATTGTCTGTCCATCTTACTTTAATAATAATAATAATAATAATAATAATGTTATGCAGCCTGACAAGACAAAGAGATAAATACCCGGATGTTTTACCGTATTTAAAATTGTTTTTTAATGTTTAGAGCAGCGATTCCAAAACTGCTCCACGGCGCCCTGTGGAGCCGAGCAACCTCTTCACAGGAAACCCGCCACATATTCGAAGATATACGAGTTTTAAAAAAAATATGTTACGAATAGTCATACTTTTACTTCGGTTAGGGCGCCATGTACAAGTTTGGAAAAGGGCGCCGCGACTAAGACAAGTTTGAGAAACACTGGTCTAAGGCACGATCGTCTGCTCTTTTCAATTCTTGTCACCGTGTAACTCAGTGTTGACAACATTTACTGCGCAGCTGGTTCCTGTATTTGCATTCTCTGCTGCCTGCCTGGGTTAGAGAAGAATGGACCCAGTGCCTTCCCAGAACGCATTTCGTATATGAGTCGACTAATTGTGAGGGCTTCCTTCGAATTCAGACTGCATCTGCATGAGAGACGAAGAACCAGCAGTCTGCGTGCGAATAAGGCAAATCTGTAAAACGGATGTGTACACAACACTGAGGTTTTGGAACACGACTAAAGTCCGTAGGTGGACGAACAACCAGAATTTTTCGCTGGAGTTAGCAGCCGGTGAACGCGAATGAGAAAAAGCATTTTATGCACTGCATACCCAAGACATATTTATTACACGCTCTCTTTGGCTTCTTTCTAAACACACGATTGGTTGCTTGGACTGGCTACTGTAACTGCTTTGTTTTCTGTCGTAACGCCTTTTGCCTTGTCTCTATACAGTAAGCTTTTATCCACATTGCACCGTTTTTCTTTATGCACTGTGTTTGTTGCATTTCCGCAAATTGTGTACGAGTGAGGGAGTTCAGCCCGTGATCGTATGAGTAAGCGTGTTTGTGTCGTTTAACTCTACCAGGACCGTACAACGAGCGACCAGCACCGGGTGATCAAGAGTGCCACCATTCGGATGAGGCTTACTCGGGCACGACCCACAAACCCCGTTCAACCGTTAGGTTATATTAAGGCCTCGACTATTTTCTTGTTGTACACCACCGGGACATCACACACGCGATAAACACCCGGTGACACAGAGGGCCACCGTGCGAATGAGGATCACCCGTGGAGAGGCCCCTGAAACCCCTTTCAGCCGTAAGCCAAATGTATGTCCCAGCTATATTCAGGACCCCACGCAAAAGCCAGTGTGGGGCTTCAAATAACGAAAAATTGCATCCAACAAAGTAGTAGTAGTAGATTTTACCCCACTAGGATATAACATAAGCGATAAACACCCGATGACACAAAGTGCCACCATGCGGATGAGGATCACCCGTGGAGAGGTCCCGGAAACCGCGTTCAGCCAATAGACCATATTTATGGTCGGGCTATATTGCGGCCCCTGGCAAGAGCCAAGGTGGTGCATCAGAATGACGAAAGACTTCATTACATAGGTAATGTCTTCCATCAAGACTGACTGACTGACTTTCTACCCCACTAGGACATCACACAAGCGTTAAACACCCTGTATGTCCCAGCTATATTCAGGACCCCACGCAAAAGCCAGTGTGGGGCTTCAAATAACGAAAATTTGCATCCAACAAAGTAGTAGTAGATTTTACCACACTAGGATATAACATAAGCGATAAACACCCGATGACACAAAGTGCCACCATATGGATGAGGATCACCGTGGAGAGGTCCCAGAAACCGCGTTCAGACAATTGGCCATATTTATGGCCTGCCTATATTGCGGCCCCTGGCAAAATCCAGAGTGGAGTTTTGAAAACGTGCAGTCAATCAAGGGGACGTCGGGGCTTAACAATTAGGAAAATTGCGTTCTACACTGGGACGGGAAAAGTACGTATGTGAATTAGCGAATCATGACAGTGTTAACGATGACGATAAGAGAAACCATGACGAATATTCACATAGTTTTATCTCCCCTCCTGTAGCACTAAGCCCAGCTTGTTTGGGTTCTTTGCCATGGAAACACAAATATCATCTATGCTTACCGCCCCTTTATCGGCAGACATGTTCGCGCCTGGAGAAAAACAGTTCTGGCAATCCCTGCAGGATTAGCTGCAGGATTAGGTTTCCTGCTGCACAGCAACCTTCCAACGACGGATTGCTTACCTTGCAAGCCGGAGCAAATCCTTTAGTAGATGTTGTCGTAAGGAAGTAAATTCTAGGTGCACCGGACCATGACTGTAGTTAATAGACCAGCACGGTTCTCCTTCAGTACTTCTTCCTGTGTCGGTTCAAGTTGGAAAAAAGGATAGGTTTAATGTACGGAAAAGAAGAGGTGGAAAGGGTTAACAAAAAACAGGTCCTTTTCTTTATGTTCACCCTGTCTCGGGGATTTTTGAGGTAGTTCCCGTGAAAGTCCAGTAGTGCTCACCAGAAAGTCTCTATAACAGCGACGCTGAGAAAACAGTGCATAGAATGATGCCGGTACTGCGCAGCGCCCTATAAAGCCTTGATTAGCGTGTATCTGCAAAGAGAACCCAGTCACAGAGCCGAGCAAATAAGTGAATTAGTCAGAAGGGAAACATGTTTTTTGGACAAGCAGAGAATCACCAGAACAAGCACTGAAATGGGAAATGAATGGATCGAGGATAAGAGGTCAGGTGCTTTATTAATATCCTACCCCAAACAGGGGTAATCCACAGGTCGCAGGACAGTCTAATATTTCAGGGAGTGGTAGATAGGCTGCATGCAGTTGTGGCACCTAGGCTGCACTCTCTCGTGGGACGTAGGTGGGTTGGGGTTAGTTAGGGCCAGTACTAGATATTTTGAGGTCGTTAAAAGCACCACAAAGTTGGGAAACCAAGTCTTACCACCCTCTAAAATGTTGGACTGTCATGTGACGTCATCTGGGGTAGGATATTAACACCACCAGCTCCCTAAATAGAGAAGGCCACGGATATTAATAAAGAACCCGAGGTCGCCCAAAAGATACCCTAAGACAGACTTAGATGAGAGAAGCCAAGGATACCCTAAGACAAGACAGATACAAGAAACCAAGGATACCCCAAGACAGACTTAGATAACAGAAACCAATTAAACCACAAAACAAGACTTAGATGAGAGAAACCAAGGATACCCCAAGACGACTTAGATGAGAGAAGCCAAGGATACCCTAAGACAAGACTTAGATGAGAGAAACCAAGTATACCCTAAGACAAGACTTAGATGAGAGAAGCCAAGGAAACCCCAAGACAAGACTTAGATGAGAGAAACCAAGTATACCCTAAGACAAGACTTAGATGAGAGAAGCCAAGGATACCCCAAAACAAGACGTAGCTGAGAGAAGCCAAGGATACCTCAAGACAAGACTTAGATGAGAGAAGCCAAGAATACCCCAAAACAAGAGTTAGCTGAGAGAAGCCAATGGTGCTGGACTGAATACCTTTCATGATATTGACCTGATAGCATTAGATAAAACTGAATGAAGAGAGAAATGAACTGCTATTTCTATGTGACATGTAATGGGACAATGAATGAGACAATGAATGTGACATGCAATGGCACAATGAATGAATGACCAAAGTGGTTTAGCTCTTTGCGTTGTTGTCTGAAGGATGCAGTTTTCAGATTTGGATTCCGGCCTTCGAGTGCAGGTATTTGGCAGATCCATCTATCCTAACTCAACAAGTGGAGTTTCGGGATTTGTATGACGCTCTCAGTGGGCAAAACAAGAGTGCAGTTATGTCAGAGGTTGCCCACAATTCCCTCACCAGCCCCCCCCCCCCCCCCCCTTTTTTTTCCCCCCTACTTTAAAAAAAAAAAAATTTGATTTAAAAATATTGAAAAAGTTACTTAAGACTGTATGTGAGTGCCTCCCTACCAACTGGACGACGTGTCCGGCTACTCTTTACACACTCCTCTCTACCCCCGCCCCTGCTGACCATTGTGTCTATGCCCCTCTCCCCCCGACCTCTGTCCGGGTCAAGGTCACGACCCTCCTCTAAATTGCCGCTTCTCTTCCCACTATTAAGGCCAAGGCCATTCTCTTGGCGCTCTGAAGCAAAATCACCCCGCAGTGCGGCTATTTGGCCTAAAGTTGTCCAGCTGGAATAATTGCAATCCTTTGGTTACATTGTGTTTGGGCTGTGGTGCGCTCAATACTCCAGAGTTACCAGTTTGCATGAGCAGTTCTTTGGAGCTGCAGTTAAACTCTTTATTATTATCATGTACCGTGCCGTGGACATTGGTGCTTAGCGTTGGGTTTCCAGATTTTGTAAACTAGAATAACCAAATGACAACTCGTGTGTGTTTAAAAAAAAAAAACGAAATTTGTTAAAAACATGTTGCACTACTGATAGGCTGTAAAATGTAGACTGTCAAAATATTAAACTTGCTGAAAAAAAGGAGGAATTATGGGAAAGCGGGGTATATAGCAATCCTATGCATGCTTTTTTGGCCATCTAGCACGATTACCAAAATATAATTTTATGTCTTCATTTCTGTTCCTGGTATGACAGGTAGCCAGGCTTCCCATACCATATGACCGGATATGAAACAAAATTAGAAGTATACCATTACGGTTAGAAAGCCCGCCTCAGCATATGTTAGAATGCATTTTTTCTAAGCGGGCCAACCATGTGATTGACTGTTCTATTTTTTCTTTTTCTACGTATCCAGAAACCATGAGTTGTAAACCCTTTGGCTCGGTACTATGGATATCGCAACCCTTCGGCCTTGATTCCATTATAGGTACCGTTAATCTGGGAGAAATGTGGCTTTTCTGCCTACCCCCGGGAGTGAACCCGGACCACAAGGAGTTCGTCACCCGGCCGCCGCGAAAGTCCGGTTTAACCAACTTCGCTAGAGAGCCGGGCGATTGACTGTTCTATAGATCCATATATTTATCCATACATCCATCTAGTTCCATGCATCTAAACCGTACATTTGTTCTCTTTGTCTTTCCATTTCTCTATTAGAACCAAATTTGCAGCTGTCACTACATTTATTTCTCCGCATAAACAAGTTCCTAAAACAATCTTTGCTGTCTATGCCTAGTTTAGTAAAACTGTTTACGTCGTTCAGCTGTTTCTTGAAGGACTACATCATTCATTCCTTATTCCGCCCATGCTAGTCTTTGCATCATCTCAGAAAAAAAGAGCTGTTGGCCACGTTGTTTTCTAGTCTGCTTTCTCTGGTTACTTCAATTTACCTGGCACCGTCTGTCGCCCTAGCGCAACCTTGCGGTTGAATGAGGATTATGCAATTTTTATGTAACGAATTTTCATCAAAAAGTGACTCATTGGTCCACCGGCTGTTAATCGTTCAACAAGCGGTCATAGTATACAGTTCAGCTTCTCTTCGCCTGCGCCGTTCAGCCCAAAACATTTTGTTAGGGAAATTCATACTCGATCGCCAGGGAAATTCATACTCGATCGCCAGGGAAATTCATACTCGATCGCCAGGGAAAGTCATACTCGGTCGCCTTTTGCAACATACTTGTTAGGAAACAGTGATTCTCTCCCCCACCCCCCCCCCCCTTCCTTTTTCCTCCCTAACGTGGTCCCGAAACAAACTCAATGAGATTTTATGATTTATAATTATTTTATTATAAGTATTTTCATAGTAGCGTTTTAAATTGTCCGCATATTGCACATCTGCCATCACCTGGTATTTCTTTATCATCATCTTGATCTTCTTCTTCTTCCTCTTCTTCTTCACATTCACCGGCTGTAAACTCGGCGGAAAGGTGGGGTTTTTCGTTTACTTCTGGACTGTAGTTATGTTACAAAACTTGAATTTCGCCTGCACACTAATTTCAAACACCTGGCCTATCTGTATGCAGACGGTTGGTTCGTCCGGCATGTACGGTCCGGTCCGCCTTCGAAAGTAACACTAGTAAAAAATAATCGCCTTTAAAATTGTTAAGAAAAAGAAAAAAAGGTGGTTGGGGGGGGGGGGGGAGAGAGGAGGCGTACAGCGGTATGTATTCTATTCTCCTCTCTCCCTCACCTCACCCCTCGGACTCACGCAGTGATTTTAAAGTACAAAGTAGCCGGAATTCATTTCTGGATACCCATTTCCGACACGTTTTCCCACTAGGCCACATCTCACTCTCTCCACGTATGCCGTAATTCTCCAGTAATATCGCGCCAATTAGTGAAACTTGACACCCCCCTCCCCCTCTCGCTTTCTGTCGCCGCCTTATCTTGCCAATTTCATCACTGAATCAAGGGAATCACCCCGTCGGCTGGGTTCTCTGATTGTGTTGGGGGGCGTCACGTCACGTCCTTCCGCGAGCAACCCCTACGGACTTCCTCACACTCGACATCTGTCCAGTCCATTCCCATGAACACCACTAGAGGCAGGTTGGTCCAGATCAAAGCCCATCTATGGATCCCAATACTGTTGCGTGGTCTTACACAAGTTCGCAGCCATGCCGAGCTACTGTCGTTCCACTTGGGTTGTTTCTGGCGTAACCTGTCACAATCGGGAATACCTTGAGTATTGTGGCGGGAATTTATTAGTCAGTGGTGGGAAGTCTGTAGATAAGAGGAGCCTTTTCCGCGCTTTAAAGTCTATTATGGATATATTGTGGATATATTGTGGATGAAGGACCAGACCTATATTTTTAGACCACTTGACACTTGGTGGGCGGTGTGCTCCGCATCATGCCGACCGCTTTGACTTCCCAGGACTTTTACCCGGTAACCATTTGAGGCTGGGGGAGACCCGGGAACCAAGGTTATTTTTGAAGAAAAAAAAATAAGTTGCAAGATTTGTACAGATTTGAACCCATGGCCTTCTGACCCGCAGGCTAGCGTCTAAGAGGCTATACCACAGCGGCTCCCGAGAATAGACTATACAATTGCAGTGGCGAGGAGCTGGAGACTGTTGACGACCATTTTAGCTATCTAGGATCCACTATCGTCTGGAAAGACGGAAATGTACCAGCCAGTCATATGTGCAGTGTTGTCTTAAATAAGAACTTCACGGCCTTGTGTAATTCGCTCATCATCATCATCGTCATCATCATCATTATCAAAATCATCAGGTGCCTTGCCGACTGGCGTGGGTGATCATACCTCTGACCCACCTCCATGCCATGCAACAAGACTGTAAAGGATCTTCTGTAATTCTGCCATCGACCCGTAGAGTTCGGCTTCTATCGTTGTTACTCTTGGCAGGAACTTAGGGACTGGGATGCCAATTTGAGATTTTTTTGTGGTGTGCCACGAGAAGGGCCATCTTGGGGTAGCGGCGGGCGAGTGCCCTGAAAAGGACCAACAGTCTCCATGTATGTATGCTGGTGAGTTAGGGTAGGGTTAGGTGCAGCAATGCTGACAGACCAAGGACAAAACTCATGGCTGAGTCACTAAGTAAGAACACCGTTTCTGAACAAGGCGACGAAAGAATGAAAGTAACATACACCGGAAATGATGACGCAATAAACGATGAAAAAGCTGGGGGAAAAAAACAACAACGGAATATAAGAGAGTCAGGGTTATTAGTGTTGAATCATCACAGTCTAATAAAAACCCCAGCTCCCTTCCTCCCCCTTCCTCTCCAATAATATAGGACTTTCCCTGGAACTTCCTGGGAATTTGTGTATGCTTGGGGGGGGGGGGGTGGGGGGATCTCGGAGCCTCTTCCCCCCTTCCTTTCCGATGAAGGGAAATAAAAGAATAGTACCGATTTGTTTCTGTCCTGGTGAAAATCCTAACTTGACGAGTCTGTGGCGATCCCATTCTAACACCCCCCCCCCCACTCCCCCCAGCATACACAAATACCACAGTTTTTTTAACACCTTTACCGGCACAACACCTGGGGAAATTAACAATAGCTGATTCGGCGATAGACTTTGTTCGACACTTATGAGTCAGACGGTTCGGTATGTTTCCCAGATTAGATAACAGGAAACCTGTATCGCAAACATTGTGGTCCGGTAATTGTAACCAGGAATTTTATTAATCGACGAACGTGGATTCCACCGTCGAGGTAATTGAAATAATAGGTATGAAAACATTCAGGGCGATTGAAAAGTAACACCCCGTTTCAAAGCAGACGAGAAAGCAAGGCTGCATACTAATAAGCCAGAACTGTAAAACAGATGTGCATACAACAAATCAAATTCTGGAGAAGGGTTAAAGACTAGGAGTGGATTAACAACCAGAACCTCTCTCCTAGTTTTACTGTCGTGGAACTAGAAGAACAGAGAAACCAAGAGCGAACTAGAAGACACCTTCTTCTTCGTCTTCTTCTTCTTCTTTTTCTTCTTCTTCTTCTTCTTCTTCTTCTTCTTCTTATTATTATTATTATTATTCGTCTTATTCTTCTTTTTTTTTCTGTTTCTTCTTCTTCGCCTTTACTGGCTAGAAGCTCCGGTGAAAGTTCTGGTTGTTCGTCCACCTCTGGACTTTTTTTTCTTGCTCTAGAACTTGAGTTTTGCCAGCACATGCGTTAAACAGATCTGGCTTCTTTGTATACAGACTGTTGGTTCCTTGTTTCTTGTGCAGATGCATTCAAACTTTAAAGGATGCTACTATTAGTCGATTCTTACGACCCGCTTGTTGGGAAGGCAGTGGGACTGTTCTTGCCCCCCCCCCCTCCACAATGGGCCACGGAACCCACACACTTGTAGTGTTCATTTAAAGTGCAACCAGACCATATCACACTAACAACAGATAACTGCGAAATTACGCCGCAGAATGAAAAAAAAAAACATCTTCATTGTTCGTCCTAGTGAATTGATTTGGTTGCAGGCCGTTTCAAGTTGGGTTTTCCAAGTTCTGTCTGGTGCGGTAGATATTCTCGTTATGAAGTTGCCGAAATGCCGCCCCTCTGAGCCTCGCACCGTTTGATCAGACGTTAAGATTTTATTTGATTTCCGTGCTTATCCCTGCCCCCCCCCCTCTCCCCCTTTGCATGGCGCAGACTGATGCGTGTGTGTCTTCGTATCGTTTACGGTGTATTCACCGGATCAACATCAGGGCACAAGGGTAGTAACACATAAGTGCTCCGTTCTTCTTCTAACCCAAGCGTGAGTCCAAAGAATCTCAGCGCAGTGCACGAACTATGATATGTAGCACTGACGAGAAACCTGAAATACTTTAGGTAGATTTTAACTGAAAATTTTGCCCGGGCAGCGCCGTCAGACTACTTTGTTCGATTTCCAACTGCAAAATGATTTTTTTTTTCAAAACATGAGCAGCAATACACACGGGCGTCTGATCTTACTATTTGTTCGATTTCCAACTGCAAAATGATTTTTTTCAAAACATGAGCAACAATACACACGGGCGTCCGATCTTACTACCCATGGACCAGAGATAATTACTAGAAGTATACGTAAACAAATTCCAACCTTCACCAGGGCTCGATCCCGGGACCTCGAGGCAGACGCCATGCCTCGAAACCACTAAACTCCCCATATCTGTATCATAGCATAACAAGGCCCTGTCCATATTAGCCTTCTTAGGTTTCGTGTGTGTGGGGGGGGGGGGGGGGGGGGGGGGGGGGTTGGATGTTGTGGGAAATTTTGTAGATTTATTTGCGACCTAGTGAACTTGAAGAGAAATTGCTATTCACATGGACACAATGTCATACTGGGGTGTTTTATTAATATTCTACCCCAAACAGGGGAAATCCTCAGGTCACAGGACATTCTAATATTTCAGGGGGTGGTAGATAAGCTGTATGCAGTCGTGGGACCTAGGCTGCACTCTCTCGTGGGACGTAGGTATGTTGGGGGTTAGGGCCAGTTCTATATATTTTGAGGTCTTTAAAAGCATCAGAAAGCCGGAAAACCCAGTCTTACCGCCCTTTAAAATGTTGGACTGTACTGTGACGTCATCTGGGGGGTAGGATATTGATAAAGCACCCACACTGAAAGAAAACAATTACAACATAAAAATAACTGGATATATAATCAACCGACAGGGAGAGTGTTGCTATTTCTGTCTAATGATATCAACAACCATGATGCGTGCAAAAATGCCCGTTATCAGGACAAACCACAGTTATACGATAACCCAACGATAATCAACGGGGTTGTATTGCTGTTGAGTGCCTCCTACAGAGCTTTTAAAACCGTGTGTTATGAATATTTCCGCTGTAATGCGAAGGTGAAAGAGAAAGAAGAGGCGCCCAGAAACAACATGGAGACGAATGATGGCGAGTGACCTGAATGCGGCATCTCTGACATAGAAAACTGCACTGAAGATTGCACAGGCGGGAAAGCATGGAAAGTCCTCTCTGAAGCCTCGTGTGCCACTAGGCATAAAGAGAATTGATGATGATTATGATGAACGCTCCAACGTACATGTCCCTATATCTTAAAATGAGTTAGGGTACTTTAATTTTAGACGAACCTATCTCTTGGGCTCTGATATTTGGTAGGAATATCAACAGAACGTCCCACAGTGTGTGGTGGGGGGGGGGGGGGGGTGTTAGTAGTAGTCGCTATTCATTTAGCACAAGCCTCAACCCCCGTATAATATGGTACATTCCAGGGAAATTCTCAGGAATTCCCTACGAAATCTCGAAGCCGACGAGATGGGGTCATCTAAACTTACAGGAGTTAGTAGTTAGAATCGTCTCGCAGAATTAGGTTTTCTAAATGTGTCACCAACATGATTAGTTTGGAAAGCTCTTGACTGTGAGATCCCCAGCCGAGAGAAACGCCTGTGCGTTAGCCTACGGAAAAATTTCACGGGTTGATAAAAATATGGATAGAAGAATGTTCAAGAAGGTGACAAGTGCGACACCAACATCAGTTATTATCTAGAGATAGCCCCACAGGAAGGGGACAACAGACATTTTTAGGATTTGGGATATGATAATGCGGACTTATAGTACGTTCCGAAAGTTGTGCCCAGTTTTTAATAATCTGTAACTGGTTAACCGTTCGGTGTAAAATGTTGAAATTTAGCGCGCAGACGGGTTCTCTCCTAAAAATTAACCCCAGACTAACGTCACTGGACAGGACAGTCCAATATTTTCGAAGCTTGTAAGAGCGGGTTTTTCCGTCTTCTGTGTAACTGCACGACAAATGAAATGCCAGTTTACTAACTATACGCTTTATCTACCACCCCCTGAAACATTAGTCTGTCCCGTGATCTGTGGATTTCTCGTGTGTGTGTGTGTGTGTGTGTGTGTGGGGGGGGGGTAATTATTGGGAAGAACCCGCAAAACCCGTTAATCTTCTTCTAATTTCTTCTTTGTGTTCACCAGCTGTAAACTCTGGCGGAAGGTTCTGGTTGTTCATCCAATTTTCGACTGAAGTCCTGTTCCAGAACATGAGTGTTGCATGTGCATCCGTTTTACAGATATGACTCATTTGTGTGCGGACTTCTGGTTCCTTTGCCTCTCAGGCAGATGCACTCCGACTTCAAAGGAAGCTCTCACTTAGTCGACTCTTACGACATGCTTTTGGGTAGGCCGTGGGTCTATTCTTGTTTTCCCTATAATAGGACCCCGGAACCCAGACGGAGAAATCCGTTAATAATTATATACTTGTAAAATAAAAAAAAAAGTAAACTAAGATATAGTTTTTATTTGGCCTTATTTGTGGTATTACAAATCTATGAATAATTTGGACTTTTCAGAACACCAGGTTGTACTTGTTTCATTTGCGTTTCTCTCTCAGGTGCTCATATCCAACGTTAGAAAGTTGTGTGTTGTTAGTTCAGTTACTGTATATTGGGTTTTTTTTTTTAGGGCTACACAAAATATAGTCGAGCAAAGATAAAAAGAAGTTCGCCGCTTCAAGAAAACCACAGCACCTGTGCAGTTGTAAGTTTTAAAATTACAAGGACGTATAGGGTAATCTAAGGTCGTGTGCAGAAGTTCAGACGTGGACGAACGACCACAACTTTCCGCCGGAGTTTACAACCGGTGAACGTGAGGAAGAAGAAGCAGCAGACACTCCGTCCCGTCTTTGACCCACACGGGGCTGGATTTTTGGCGCGATTGGTGTTTACAGTGGACGGAGACGAACCCAGAGTTTGGTACGTTCTGTTCGGAGATCTGCATTACTACTACTGATGCTGCTGCTGCTACTACTACTACTGCTGCTGCTACTACTACTACTGCTGCTGCTACTACTGCTGCGGCTGCTGCTGCTGCTACTACTCCTACTACTACCAATTTTCCTACTACAAACAGCTACTACTACTACTACTACTACTACTACTACTACTACTACCACTACTACTACTACTACTACTACTACTACTACTACTACTACTACTACTACTACTACTACTACTACTACTACCACTACTGCTGCTACTTCTACTACTACTTCTGCTATTGCTACTTTCCCTCCAACAACAACAACAACAACAACTACTACTACTACTACTACTACTACTACTACTACTACTACTACTACTACTACTACTACTACTACTACTACTACTACTACTACTACTACTACTACGACTACTACTACTATTCCTACTACTACTACTACTACTACTGCTACTACTACTACTACTACTACTACTACTACTACTACTACTACTACTACTACTACTACTACTGCTGCTGGTACTATTCCTACTACTACCGCCACCACCACTACCACGTCCTCCTGCTGCTACTTAACATTTAAAAACAGGCTTCGACTTCTCGAGCACCCCACCCTAAGAGATTATGTATTATAAAATTTATAAAATCTTGATATAAATTGTTGTGTTTTGAAACACCCACAAATAAAACATGATACAGCAAACTTTTAAAATATGTTTTGAGAAAACACGATACAAGAATTAAAGTGTTTTCCACCGGCCTTAAAGCAAATCAGATAACCAAGCGGTCTTAAACGGCCTGAATGCATTTGTGAAAACATATCGTTATATCTGCCATCTTGGACAGTCTATCATTTGTTTGGTTATAATAAGTTGGCCACAAGCACGCCATGTCTGTATACACTTAGTTCTTTATTCGTATTTTTTTATGATGTTTTTTTCTCCTTCTTTCATGTTGTGCATTTCTCATGGTGTTTCATGAGATTCCATACGTGGGAAAACTATTTGATTCGTGTCCTCCATTGCTGAAGATCTTTATAGGGTGCATTTTTTAATTATCTGTATTTGTTTCTGAAAATATTGTCGCTCCTGTTTTTGTAATTACCGTCTGTGGAAGGAATGCAACATATACTGCTATAGTGTGTCTTATGTTTGATACTGTTTTCCTAATTACAGCTTTGTTCACAATCAGATCTACTAGTTAAAATGCTAACATGCTTAGAACGAGGCGCATGAATGTCTAGAAAGGATACACTAAATTGTTGAACAGCCACACTGGAAAATCCGCCAACGTTAACAAACACATGCTGAACTAAAAATAGTTTTGTTTATAAAAGTCAACATGACTATAGCTAAGATCATATAATAACTAAAACACCGTTATGAAGCAGTGATATGCCAAACTAACGGTTACATGGCGCTTGAAACACAACTTGATACTCAGATTTATGGAATGATATAGAACTCAAACAAAACGTGAACGTTGCAGATATAGAGCCTTCATCAGCACATACATAAAATCAAACAAAACCACACGTTTGGCAAGTAATTGATTCCACAGAGTCTACAGTCATTTAACATACACCCATATATGCACAGCTGGCGTTATGCTTGTAAGGAAATTTGTGATATGTTTATAATTTTTCTACGTATGGGAACTTATGGGGTATTATTCACTCTTCCCTTATTGATTATGATTTTCGCCAGCCTATCGTAACTTGGTGAAAGAGTTGAATGGGAGTAGACCAAGAGTCGGAACAAGAAGACGTTGGACAGGTAATATAACAGACAGACCTGTCAACACTTGGCGTCACCAGCTGGAAAGAGAAGGCCAGTCACAGATCAATGGAGGCAGGTGATATCTCAAGCAACGAACTTCGGGGGCTGCGAATGTTGAAGAAGAAATTTCTTCGTCCTTTTGCTCTTTTTACCTTTAAAAGAGCTGTTGGGACGTTGTGTTGTGGTCCACAGCTAGGCTGCGATATCCATACTGCGATGTGTTTCTTAAAGGACGGGGGATTAAACCCCCCCCCCCCCCAAGGGGCCCTGAAATCTATACGGGGATGGGGTTATATTTTTTAATAACATTGTACATCCCTTGCAGTATCTTTCGCTTCTGTATTTGTTCCTTTCGTTTGTTTTTGTGTGTTCTTCCTCCGTCTCTCTCTCTCTCTCTCTCTCTCTCTCTCTCTCTCTCTCTCTCCGTCACTAATTTACCACAGTCTCCTAAGAAACCATCGACCCGGCTGCTTCGAGATACCAGCTAATTGATATTGTGTATTTGTTTAGTATTGTTTGGTGCTGCTGGCGGCTCCATAACCGCAACGTTCACGTTTTGTTTGTAATTGTTGTATTGTAAAGCTTGCTTATATACTTTTCGTTCGGTTTTATATCTTTTTTTTCAGAGGTATGTTTTCTTGTATCTACCATCACAGGTCAGCCATTCGCCATGTTTTCTTTTCGTATATCCAC
Organism: Candidula unifasciata; assembly: GCA_905116865.2. NCBI lineage: Eukaryota > Metazoa > Mollusca > Gastropoda > Stylommatophora > Geomitridae > Candidula > Candidula unifasciata. The sequence goes on from CAJHNH020001668.1 coordinate 243,104, forward strand.
CTGTCTCCTCCCATGTCATTTTGTCGTTCTGTCATTCCAACTCTTTTAACCGTCTGTACATACTTATCCCCTTTTCCTCCCGTCTGCTTGTCCGCACACCCACGCACCCTTCATCCCCCGTCCATGTCTATTATTTATACAGACAATATTCTCTCCACTGCCCCTTGTTTATTTAACTTGTGGTATTCCGCCATTTTTCTGATATTTCTCATTGTTTCCACATGTTCAAATGGGCCAGCGCTGTTTGTTCATTCGGCGCTAGTTATCTGCCAGTGTTTTTTCGTCTCATCTTTTGTTGACTTTTTGGCGTTGTCTCTGTTTTGTTTCTGCCTGGAATCATGCGCCAGCCATCTTAGTCTGTTTGTTCATATGACTTTAGCTATCAAATAGGAATTCAATAGATTTTATGTTTTAAGGTGTTGGCCTTCCCAGTTCCTTATTGCTGGCAGCTAGTATTCCAAAGGCGAGCACGTTTGGTAAATGTTATAACGTAGTGCCAGGAAGGCAGGGGCCGACCAGCACGAAGATGGGCAAAGCATAGAAGTGACACCTTGGGTATGAAAGTGCTGGAGGCGGGAGAGCTGACGCAAGACCGAGTTTCCTTCAGGCAGGCTGTGATGAGAGAACCTCTGTACAGCCGACAGCCTCTCTGTACTGCCGCCAGCCCCTCGGTACTGCCGCCAGCCCCCCTGTACAACTGGCAGCCCCTCTGTACAACCGGCAGCCCCTCTGTACAGCTGACAATCCCTCTGTACAACCGGCAGCCCCTCTGTACAGCCGACAGCCCCTCTGTACAGCCGACAGCCCCTCTGTACAACCGGCAGCCCCTCTGTACAGCGACAGCCCCTCTGTACAGCCGGCAGCCCCTCTGTACAGCCGACAGCCCCTCTGTACAGCCGACAGCCCCTCTGTACAGCCGACAGCCCCTCTGTACAACCGGCCGCCCCTCTGTACAGCTGACTATCCCTCTGTACAGCTGACTATCCCTCTGTAAAGCCGACAGCCCCTCTGTACAACCGGCAGCTCTCTGTACAGCTGACATCCCCTCTGTACAACCGACAGCTCCTCTGTACAACCGACAGCCCCTCTGTACAGCTGACAGCCTTTCTGTACAGCCGACAGCCGGAGTTTCGTTGCTGTAGGTGAAGTTTGGGAGCGTGATATTAACAGATAAAGAAATCACGTAGGAGACGGGTTAGTCCGACGGTTCTGAAACTGTTATGTCTGGGACCACCCAGAACAAGCGTATGTCTCATCACAACTGGATTATGTCATACATGCAAGTAAAATACATCGACAGTAAACACGGTAAAGACACGAGGTCAAGACAGGACACACTATAACCAACCTCTCAATGGAACAGCCAGAAAAGGTGCCTTGTTGTGGCTGCTGCGTTGGAGGATTGAGCACACATGGGAATATCCAGTGTGCATGGTTTTGACTGTAATAAGTGCAAGCAGTGCGAGGCACACCTTGACGGTTGAGCGACATGATGGATAGGACCTGCTACATGCTGATAAAGATGCTCATGACGCCAATAATGATGAGGAAGCAAAGATCTTTCTGCCACTCATTGAGTTGAAAATCATGCTATTCCGATATTTGAATTTACCGAACGATGGTATTCGATGCTTGTATGTGATCGGTACTCATTATATATATTCTGAGACCGACTTTTATTGATATAAAGATGTGTGCAAGCGGGACATGAATGATACTCGTATCGAAGTGGACAGGTATTGGGGTAGACTCATGGGATCAAAATGCCCTAGGCCGTGTTGTGTGAAGGGGGTACCTCAGGAAGAGAAGGAAAATAAACGAAGAAAGGATGAGAGCTGAGCGTCTGAGAAGAAACTAAAGACTCAGGACAAATGTTGCCGACAACGGTCCTGAAATAACCATGTTGTAATTGTGGAAGACTTTTCTTAACGCGGGCGGGTCTTGCTAGTCAAACTCACGATCGCTATGGGCTGTGAGTCCAAACTTCGTGCCTGGGCTGTGTCCTATTGGTCCTTATAGCGCAGTATAACACTAATCATTTGGAAAGACGGAAAGGTGCCAATCAGTCTAATTTATATACAGTTTGCCCTCCCCGGCCTGACTTAAGATTATTGTGTAACCTTTGGGCGCCCTAATTTAACTCACGTTTGAACTGGGTGTCCGCGATTTGTGCCTGGCCATCCGACTTTATGTCACAGGGTGTTACTCGCCGAGTGTGCGGTCCTGCTGGGGTTCAACTTGAGTCTCTCTCTCTCTCTTTCTCTCTTCATCTCTCTCTCCGTCTTTCTCTCACATATATATAGATATGCTTTTCCAATTTAGTATAGATATGCTTTTCCAGTGTGGATAGTACGCCATAACAGATCCAACCTCCTCTCACATATATATAGATATGCTTTTCCAATTTAGTATAGATATGCTTTTCCAGTGTGGATAGTACGCCATAACAGATCCAACCTTCTCTTTTGGATTACTAAATTTCCTGGAAACCCAAATGCTCGTAAACTTTCTTTTCCTGGTCAGTCATAATTTGAGAAGCATTGTGATTGTCACACCTGCTGTGCGACTGAAGAGAGGCATTTTTTTCAGTGGGCCTCTCGCCTTTAGGGTCTTAGTTTTGCTTGGGGTTTATGTTGAAAGGGGTTGTGGTTGTTAACAATAGTTAGAGCGAATTAACATGCAAGTAGCGTTTTAGGCAATTGGAATGTTTTGGAAGAATTAACATGTAGTTGCGGTTTTAGGGCTGTTGAAATGTGTGGGGAGAATCGACATGTAATTGCGGTTTAGGCTGTTGAAATGTGTGGGGAGAATCGACATGTAATTGCGGTTTAGGCTGTTGGAATGTGTGGGGGGAGAATCGACATGTAATTGTGGTTTAGGCTGTTGGAATGTTTGGGGAGAATTGGCATGTAAGTGCGGTTTAGGTTGTTGGAATGTGTGGGGAGAATCGACATGTAATTGCGGTTTAGGCTGTTGGAATGTGTGGGGCGAATCGACATGTAATTGCGGTTTAGGCTGTTGAAATGTGTGGGGCGAATCGATATGTAATTGCGGTTTAGGCTGTTGGAATGTGTGGGGCGAATCGACATGTAATTGCGGTTTAGGCTGTTGAAATGTGTGGGGCGAATCGATATGTAATTGCGGTTTAGGCTGTTGGAATGTGTGGGGCGAATCGACATGTAATTGCGGTTTAGGCTGTTGGAATGTGTGAGGAGAATCGACATGTAATTGCGGTTTAGGCTGTTGAAATGTGTGGGGCGAATCGACATGTAATTGCGGTTTAGGCTGTTAAAATGTGTGGGGAGAATCGACATGTAATTGCGGTTTAAGCTGTTGAAATGTGTGGGGAAAAATGACATGTAAATATAACTAAAATGGGTGAAGAGACACCCTCTCTGATTGACTGAACGGAGTGGTTGTGAATCAATCAGTCAATATGTCAGTGGGATTTTGGCGGTGATAATGTTTAGGGTCAATTAACACTTACGTGCGGTTATTGCTGTTGATAGGTGTGGGGCAAATTGACATGTTAGTGCGGTTAGGACTGTCGAAGTGTGGTGTGAACTGACATGTAACTGAGGTCTTAGCCGTCGGAAGATGTGTGGGAAGAATTAGCACGTAAGTGAGGTCTCTTGGCTGTTGGCAAGATTTGACATGCGAGTGTTTTTTTTTTTTTTTCTCTCTCTCTCTCTCTACTTCTGTTGGAGTTGTGCAGAAAATTGACATGTAAGTGCGCCTGAGGCTGTCGAATGTGTAGGGAAAATTGACACGTAAGTGCGATAATGGCTGACAGAATATGTGAGGACAATTCACATGTAAGTGGGGTTTTGGATATTGGAATGTGTGGAGAGACTTTGCATGTAAATAATAAATAAATAGATAAATAAATGAATAAATAAATAGACATATAAATAAATAGATAAATAAGTAAATAAATAAATACGGACAAAGGAAGCCAGAAGTGATTCTCCCACCGAAGACCTGTTTCTCCACAATGTTCCACCCGGTTCAGGTGGAGTGCCGGCAGGTGCGGTGCCGTGCTGACCCTATACCAGTCCTTGCACACTGTGAACTGTAGGATGCTTGTAAACAGTCTTATGTTCATCACATAAAGGCCTTTGAGTATGGGCTCGGAATGTTCTCTACCAAGAGTTTGTTTATATCGAGCCCCGGGCAACACTTTCCTGTGTGGTCGCTAGCTTCCTCCTTGGGGAGCTTTTTTTCAAGTGAGGGCAACAGGAAAGGAAATTCATAACTCAAAGTGTTGATAGACAGGGGACGGGGTGGAAAAAAGGGTGTTTGGGGGGGGGGGGGGGGGGAAGCTGGCTCTAGTATTATTTTTTTTTTCTTTTCCATTTTGATCAAGTAGTTAGAGGCACATGAAGATAGCAATGAATAATCTTCTTCGATTTTATTCTTTACCGGCTGTAAGCTCCTGCGCAAAGTTTTGGTTGTTCGTCCTCCTGAGACTTTGGCTTTGTGTTAGGGCCTGAGTTTTGCATGAATTTCCGTTTTACTGGCTTATTTTAGGCAGTCGGTTGCTTCTTGCCGCTTTGGCAGATGCAGTCCGGGTTCGCAAAAACCTCCTTACTAGTTGACTGCTGCGAAATGTTAGTTTGGGGAAGGTAGTGGGCCCCTCCCCCCCCCCCCCACAGTGGGGCCCCAGAAGCCACAAGGGTGTGCTGGGAGGGACGAGGGGGCAATAGTATACTATGTTCATGTTAGAATATACAAACCCCTGTGTGGGTTCCGGGGCCCCATTGTGGGGAAAACAAGAATAGACCCACTGCCTCCCCAAAAGCATGTCGTAAGAGTCAACTAATTGGGGAGCTTCCTTTGAAGACGGAGTGCGTCTGCCGGAGAGGCAAGGAACCAACAGTCTGTATTCAAGAGAATGAGATCTGTAAAACTGATGCACACGCAACACTCAGGTTCTGGAGCAGGACTGCAGTTCAGTAGTAGACGAGCAACCAGAACCTTCCGCCAGAGTTTACAGCTGGTGAACGCGAAGAAGAAGAAGAAGAATATACAATGATGGAGCCTATAAGTACTATATATACTACACCTAGCAGGTCACTGTGTACTGTATTGTACTTAACATGTGGCTGAGTACATACTGTACTGGTGCCGTCGGAATTAGAACTCTTCGTTTGCTGCTGAAGATGGAAAGGGAGCGCTTATGGGAGGCCCCGAATGCTGTGATGTCGATTCCTAATTCAACATTTACAATTATTACATCTGTGGCCTTAGAGGTTCACACTGTGGTTCCCTCCTCCCCCCCCCCCCCCCGCCCCCAGTGCTCCAGACAATAGTGTTCTGTCTCCACACACCACTTCTGCAGGTGCCCTACATTCGCTTCTGCTTTACAAACCAGTCCTTTCAAAGCACCACAATTAGGACTTCGGTGGGGGGCGGGGGTGGGGGGGGGGTATAAGGAAAGGGGATAGAGGACGACCCAGAAGGGAATAAAAAATATCTAAGGCAAGCAGAAACTCGATTAAAAGCGTCAACGACCTTAACAAAGTACACACAGACACACAAAACAACCCACGAGCGGGCGAAATCAATTAAGCCCGCTTTGTCGAAAAGACCCCCAATCGGCGACGCATAGACAGACAGGCAGACAGACATTGCTACGTAGATATAATTTAAATTAACTTGCAACCCGACAACGGGAAATTAAACATATTGTCACGGAAGGAGAAAACTGTATTTCAAGAATCAGTTTACCACGCTTTAGCCTCTATGCTCTGTTGCTGCTGTTGTTAGTGGTGAATTATTTCACATTATTCTTTCGTCGTCAAGCGTTTAGCATGCCGCGCTGCATTTTATAGCTACACTGTAAATATCTAATATTCATCATCCAGTCCCCTCTAACACCCATCCTTGGGTATTGTTTCTATAATATCCATCATCCAGTCCCCTCTAACATACATCCTTGGGTATTGTTTCTATAATATCCATCATCCAGTCCCCTCTAACATACATCTTTGGCTATTGTTTCTGTAAAATCCATCATCCATTCCCCTCTAACATCCATCCTTGGCTATTGCTTCTATAATATCCAACATCCAGTCCCCTCTAACATCCAGGATTTACTATTGCTTCTGTAATATCCAACAACCAGTTCCCTCTAACATCCAGGATTGACTATTGCTTCTGTAATATCCAACAACCAGTTCCCTCTAACATCCAGGATTGACTATTGCTTCTGTAATATCCAACAACCAGTTCCCTCTAACATCCAGGATTTACTATTGCTTCTGTAATATCCAACAACCAGTTCCCTCTAACATCCAGGATTGACTATTGCTTCTGTTATATCCAACATCCAGTCCCCTCTAACATCCAGGATTTACTATTGCTTCTGTAATATCCAACAACCAGTTCCCTCTAACATCCAGGATTGACTATTGCTTCTGTAATATCCAACAACCAGTTCCCTCTAACATCCATGATTTACTATTGCTTCTGTAATATTCAACAACCAGTTCCCTCTAACATCCAGGATTTACTATTGCTTCTGTAATATCCAACAACCAGTTCCCTCTAATATCCAGGATTGACTATTGCTTCTATGACATCCCTCCTCGGGCACCACAAACATCTCATTTCTTCAAACGCCCATCCTTGCCCCATCTGCACCCACGCCCATCCTTGTCCCATCTGCACCCACGCCTATCCTTTGTCCCAACTGCACCCACGCCTATCCTTTGTCCCATCTGCACCCACGCCTATCCTTTGTCCCATCTGCACCCACGCCTATCCTTTGTCCAATCTGCACCCACGCCTATCCTTTGTCCCATCTGCACCCACGCCTATCCTTGTCCCATCTGCACCCACGCCTGTCCTTGTCCCATCTGCACCCACGCCTATCCTTGTCACATCTGCACCATGCCTATCCTTGTCCCATCTGCACCCACGCCTTTCGTTATCCCACCTGCACCCACGCTTATCCTTGTCCTATCTGCACCAAAGCCTATCCTTGTCCCACCTGCACCCACGCCTATCCTTGTACCACCTGCACCCACGCCTATCCTTGTCCCATCTGCACCCACGCCCATCCATGCTCCAACCACACCTGCTCCAAATCCCCACCTCCGTAAATAGGTCAGCTACAGTCGACACTCCACAAACGGATGTAGACCCCACCTCGGAAGTGTCTGCTCATTCCACAGTGTCGTATTCTTCGGCTCTGACAAAAAGAAGACTGGGCGCAGGAGATTGAGTTTCTTTACAAAGTTTAGGAGAACATGGGCCTGAAAGGGCTAAAATATGCGTTGAGTCCGTAACAAGGGGGTTGCGTGGTCTCGATGCATGGTGTTTGCCTAGAGTGCTAGAGGTTCCGGGTTCAGTCCCCGGTAAGGGCTCGTTTTTTCTTTTTTTTTTTTCACGTGGACTTGGATTTTTAGTAATTCCTCCTGGTCTCTGTCATGACTCGAGACCAGTCAGCGACACGCCCCTCCCCCACCCATCCCTTCCGAGGAGAACTGTAAATGGTTCTGGAGTGCTAAGTCCGCCTAGAGTTTTCATAAAGGGGCGGGGTGCAAAGCCTCTAGGTTCTGAAGCCCAATCCCCCAGGTTAGGAATCCCCTGTCCTTCTTTACCCTTGACACGCCCGGCTCTTTAGCGTAGTTGGCTAAACCGGGTTGCGCGGAAACCGGGTGACGAACACCTTGTGGTCTGGGTTGAATCCCGGGGGTAGGCAGAAAAGCCACATTTCTCCCAGATTTACGGTATTTACAATGGAATCAAGGCCGAAAGGTTGCGATATCCACAATACCGAGCCTAAGGGTTAACAACTCATGGCTTCTGGATACTAAAACAAACAATCTCTTGACACAACATTCCCAGGTTTGGAACCCCTTGCCCTCCTTAACCCCTGACACAACATTCCCAGGTTTGGAACCCCTTGCCCTCCTTAACCCCTGACACATTCCCAGGTTTGAAACCCCCTGTCCTCCTCAACTCCTCATCCAACATCCCTGCTCTTTCTTAAGCTTCATCCTACCCTGTGATGGCCATGACGTTCCTGCGGTAACCAAACCCGTGTCAGCAGACGACACAGCCCATCTTCGTATTTCCTAGAATCTTCTTCTCAGGGCATCCACCCTGAGAAGCTGCTACAGTGGGCAAATATTTACTCGTTAGCAGCTTAACAAGGATTCCTGCTGGGATTACACCACTGCATTAATCCGGTGATTCCTTTTGTCACAACTTTATCTTATTTTATGTTGATGCTGTCACATGGAGTGTCACCCCCGCGGTAACCCGAGTCTGTGATTGTCACCGTATCTCAGCCATTGGTCCAGGTCGCACCTGTTCCAGGTATAATCTGCAGTTGTCGACACTCCACTCACTTTGTGTGTCTTGACAATAGTAGGCCTAGGTCTTTGCATGACACCTGTTTGCCCCTGTAGAACTCTGGTCGCTGACCGTTGTGTTTCATTAGACTCCATAATCTGACCTAACTACACCTGTGTGCATATGGACACAAAGGAACGTGGATATATTTATCGGGATTAATTCAACGAAAACAGACTTCGAAGTTTATCTTCTACTTCTTTTCTGTTTCTTCTTCTTTGTATTTTTCTTAACGAGGTTTTAAGGTTTTGAACAACGGATCAACATTATGGCACACGGGTGTAACCTCTAAGTGCTCCGTTCTTCTTCTAACTCTAGTCTGAGCCCGAGGAAGCTCAGCACAGTGCACAAGCTCTGTAGCACCGGCGAGGTTTCTGAAATACTTTGGGTAGATTTTTAACTGCAGATTTTGCTCGGGCAGCGCCGTTAGGGTACTCTTTTCGATTTCCAACTGCCAAGGGATTTTCTACGTACGCAACAATGCACACGGGCGTCCGATCTCACTACCCAGAGAGCAGGTAGAATGACTAATAGTCTAAATCCAACGTTTCCTAACGTTCACCAGCTGTAAACTCTGGCGGAAACTGCTAGTTGTTCAACCATTTCTATACCTTTGCGGTATTTGACTTTTGCACACACACACACACACACACACACACACACACACACACACACACACACACACACACGCACGCACGCACGCACGCACACACACACACACACACACACACTCTTACTTTTAACAGATCTGGCTGTTGATTCCTTGCCTCGGGAAGACGTACTCTGACTGAAGGAAACACCCATAGTTAGTCGCATTTTACGACATGGTTGTATGGGGGGGGGGAAGGGTCTTTTCTCTCCCCGCCTCTTCATCCCCTCCCTAAAGGGACCACATAACCCACAAGGGGGGGGGGGGGGCCATCATGCTCTTAACTTGTTGGCTCGGTTTCAGGATTTCGTTGTTAGGTTGACGAGCGCAAGTAGTGTTTCAGTTTTTTGCCGCGTCGTGGTTGGATTTCTGTCCCAACCAACGCTTCATGGGTTATCGGCTACTGTCCGTATGTCCCTGACAGTGCATAAAGTAATCCGATTTTATGATACTTGACTCATAATTATGTTATAAGTCTTAATGCACATGCATGCTTTACTGCTTCCGGATAATGTGCTCGTTAGCCAGTTTCTGTGACAACGCTTTTGAACTGGCGGCCCGCGGACCGAATCCGGCCCACGGATGCCTAGCAAATGGCCCACGGATAATTATTTACTAGTTGTATTGTATAAGTGAGACTTCTGCTCTAGGGTTTCTCTGCGACAACAGCTGTAATCAATAGTTTGGCTTTTGGGTAAAGCTTAGATAAAGAGCTTTGTTCCCCGTGTGGGTTCCGGGGACCCATTGTGGGGAAAACAAGAATATTCCCACTGCCTACCCAAAAGCTTGTCGTAAAAGTCGACTTATTGGGAGCCTCCTTTGAAGTCGGAGTGCATCTGCCTGAGAGGCAAGGAACCAACAGTCTACATTCAAGTGAAGCAGATCTGTAAAACTGTTGCACACGCAACACTCTGGTTCTGTAGCAGGACTGCAGTCCAGGAGTGGACGAACAACCAGAACTTTTCGCCAGAGTGTACAGCTGGTGAAGGCGGAGAAGAAGAAGAAGAAGAAGAAGAAGAAGAAGAAGAAGAAGAAGAAGAAGAAGAAGAAGAAGAAGAAGAAGAAGAAAAGCCTTGCCTGAAAAGATCATCAGCACGTGTAAGAGTTACAGATTCTGTGTTTTGTGCCTGTGACCAACCTCCCTGCAAAGAGATCCAAAGAACAGAAGAGAAGCATCTTGAAATATAGCCGCCTTTCTTACCGTTGAAAACCTCTCTTTGTTGGACCATCCCAGCTCAGAACGGGCTGTGGATTTGTTTGGACGGAAACGGTGGCAAGGAAACCCAATAATTTCACACCCCTACAACTTTGTACGACATGACATCGTTACCTTTACCCCGTTTGTACTCAACAACACATACAACCGCTTGATTAAATTACCCCGACTCGGAGGTTAGATACACAGTTCTCTTGTTCCCGCCTCGACGGACGACGATATCACGAGCCGGTGGGAAAACTGGTCTGTTTGACAACAAGCGACCTTCCCCTGCGCATTGAATGAGATAGATCACTTGTCGCAGTGAACATATATCAGGGACTGATTTGTCAAACAACGAAGGCAATTACTAATACATTACAGACATTCATTAACTGGTGCCTGCGCAGAATAGAGGGAATAAAATGGTATGATAGAATAACTAATGTAGAACTTTGGGAGAGAACTAAACAGGCTTCAGTGGATCAGGAGGTGAGGAAAAGACGCTGGCGTTGGATAGGGCACACACTGAGAAAACAGGAGAACAGCATAACTAGAATGTCTTTGCATTGGAACCCACAGGGGCATAGGAATAAAGGAAGGCCAAAAAACACATGGAGAAGAGAGCTGGAGAATGAGGTTAGAAAGATTGGGAGGACATGGGGAGAGCTCCAGGTTATGGCGAAGGATAGAACGACTTGGCGTGAGTTGGTTGAGGGCCTATGCTCCATTGGGGGATAGAAAGGCAGAAGAAAGAAGAAGAAGAAGATTTGTCAAAAGCCGTCGCCCAAGCCTGAGAGAAGTTTTTAAAAGGAGTAGAAAATTATAGGGAAGAAAAACAGTTGTTAAGAAACAACAAACAGTTTATGTTAGCTTTACAAAATCGATCACAATAAACAAAAGGACATTGCGGTGATTAGCCTTCACCAGCACATGAGAACGGTGTTTGTTTAGTGCGTCCACACTGAGCCACCGGTGGCAGTTTGGCACTGCCGCCCCTGTTCTCGCCGTTTTAATTATTACCTCTTATTTCTTCTTCCATTTCACCGTCTGTAAACTCCGACGAAAAGTTCTGGTTGTTCGTCCACTTCTGGAATCAAGTTCTGTTCCAGAGTCTGAGTGTTGCATGTACATCCATTTTACAAATCTGACTTATTTATATGCAGAATATGGCTCCTTGCGTCTCTTGGGCAGATGCACACTGACTTTGGAGGAACCCTCAGTTTGTCGACTTATCAGATGTATTTGGCTCTGAGAGAGAGGAGAAAGAGAGAGAGAGAGAGAGAGAGAGAGAGAGAGAGAGTTTTACAAAAACCCATGAGAATGTCCTTAGAACTGGGCATCATTGGTAAGAGAGAGAGAAAGATGCGGAGTGAGAGATGCCCTTACACTAGGCATTAGTGGAGAGAGAGAGGCTTTCACAAACACCCTTGTCAATTTCTTAGACCAAGGCATTAGTGGCGAAAGAGAGAGGGGGAGAAACACAGAGAGAGAGAGAGAGAGAGAGAGAGAGAGAGAGAGATGTATCTTCAAATTAGGAACAAGTGGGGAGAGAGAAAATTAGAGAATCCTTATATTTTGCACCAGTTATGTATGTGTGTGTGTGTGTGAAAGAGATGAAGAGAGAGGGCGGGGTATCTGTCACAAACACCCATGAGAATTTCATTGGCACTGTGCATCAATAGGAGTGGAGAGGAGAGAATGCCGTTACAATAGGCATCAGTGGAGAGAGAAAGAGAGAGAGAGAGAGAGAGAGAGAGAGAGAAATGAGAACAGGCTTACACTAGCTATCACTGACTGGAGAGAGACGGTGATAGAAAATGCAAATTAGATAGAGGGAGAGAGAGATAATGTCATTGGACTAGGCACCAGTGGGGAGAGAGAATCTCCGTGCACAAGATATAATCACACACACTCAGGGAGGGAGGGAGGGAGAGAGAGAGAGCAAGAGAGAGCTTGAGAGAGAGAGTGTGTGTGTGTGTTAGAATGCCCTTTCTATGCAACACTAGAAAGAGAATGTCCTTACACTAGGTATCACTGTGGAAAGAGAGAATGTCCTTACACTAGGTATCACTGTGGAAAGAGAGAATGTCCTTACACTAGGTATCACTGTGGAAAGGGAGAATGTCCTTACACTAGGTATCACTGGGGAAAGGGAGAATGTCCTTACACTAGGTATCACTGTGGAAAGAGAGAATGTCCTTACACTAGGTATCACTGTGGAAAGAGAGAATGTCCTTACACTAGGTATCACTGTGGAAAGAGAGAATGTCCTTACACTAGGTATCACTGGGGAAAGAGAGAATGTCCTTACACTAGGTATCACTGGGGAAAGAGAGAATGTCCTTACACTAGGTATCACTGTGGAAAGAAAGAATGTCCTAACACTAGGTATCACTGTGGAAAGAGAGAATGTCCTTACACTAGGTATCACTGGGGAAAGAGAGAATGTTCTTACACTAGGTATCACTGTGGAAAGAGAGAATGTCCTTACACTAGGTATCACTGGGGAAAGAGAGAATGTCCTTACACTAGGTATCACTGGGGAAAGAGAGAATGTCCTTACACTAGGTATCACTGGGGAAAGAGAGAATGTCCTTACACTAGGTATCACTGGGGAAAGAGAGAATGTCCTTACACTAGGTATCACTGGGGAAAGAGAGAATGTCCTTACACTGGGTATCAGTTGAGAGAGAGAGAGAGAGAGAGTGAGAGAGAGAGCGTGAGAGAGAGAGAGAGCGTGAGAGAGAGAGAGAGCGTGAGAGAGAGAGAGGGAGAGAGACAGAGAGAGAAAAAGAGAGCGTGAGAGAGAGAGAGAGAGCGAGAGAGAGAGAGAGCGTGAGAGAGAGAGTGTGTGTGTGTGTGTTAGAATACCCTTTCTATGCAACACTAGAAAGAGAATGTCCTTACACTAGGTATCACTGTGGAAAAAGAGAATGTCCTTACACTAGGTATCAGTTAAGAGAGAGAGAGAGAGAGAGAGAGAGAGAGAGAGAGAGAGAGAGAGAGAGAGAGAGAGAGAGAGAGAACGAGTATCCGAATGAGACACACAAAGAGGAGAGATAATGAGAATGTCTTTACAGAAGGAATCAGTGGTTGGGGTGGGGAGGGGGGGGGGGGGTTGGAAAACTGCTACACAAACATAACACCCATGAGAATAACACTGTGTATCGTTGGGCGTGTGGTCACTTTTCCCCTCACAAAGGACGTTTGTCCCCCCCCCCCCATCCCCCACACCTCATATGTGGACCGCCCAGATTACGCGCCTTTGTCCTCTTTTTATTTCCCCATCGCCTTCATTCACACCCTCCGCCTCCTAATGTCCGACGCGTGTATTTTTCCTCTTCTATGAGCACCAGGCGTGCTCCGGTTAGTGACGCTATTTCGGCGTTTCATTGCTCTTGGTGGTACCCACCAACTCTTGCATTATTGATCATTTCTGTTACCCCGATAATTATCGCAGACGTCAAGGTTGATGATCTGATTGTAGTCATGTTTGGGAAAATGGGTGGCGAAAATGGGGGGGGGGGGGCAGAGGAAGACCCAGTTAGTGAAGATTTTGGGCAGTTGGATATCATGACATACAAGATCCTCCGTGTCAGAAGTGATGGAAAGTATGCGAGTCGGAAGGTCATAGACAGACATAACTTCCAACGTCACAAGGTAGATCTGATTGAAAGAAACTACATGAGACAAAAGGTTGTGGTAAGACATGACTACCAACACCACAAGTTATGGAAGATCGTGTTAACAGAACTGATTGAAAGTACACGAGACAGAAGGGTGTGAATAGACATGACTACCAACACTAGAAGTTATGGAAGATCATATGTAACAGAACTGATTGAAAGTACACGAGACAAAAGGTCGTGGATAGACATGACTACCAACACCACAAGTTATGGAACATCGTGTGTAACAGAACTGATTGAAAGTACACGAGACAAAAGGTCGTTGATAGACATGACTACCAACACCACACGTTATGGAACATCGTATGTGACAGAACTGATTGAAAGTACACGGGACAAAAGGTCGTGGATAGACATGACTACCAACACCACAAGTTATGGAACATCGTATGTGACAGAACTGATTGAAAGTACACGGGACAAAAGGTCGTGGATAGATATGACTACCAACACACAAGTTATGGAACATCGTATGTGACAGAACTGATTGAAAGTACACGAGACAAAAGGTCGTGGATAGACATGACTACCAACACCACAAGTTATAAAACATCGTATGTGACAGAACTGATTGAAAGTACACGAGACAAAAGGTCGTGGATAGACATGACTACCAACACCACAAGTTATGGAACATCGTATGTGACAGAACTGATTGAAAGTACACGGGACAAAAGGTCGTGGATAGATATGACTACCAACACACAAGTTATGGAACATCGTATGTGACAGAACTGATTGAAAGTACACGAGACAAAAGGTCGTGGAGAGACATGACTACCAACACCACACGTTATGGAAGATCGTATGTAACAGAACTGACTGAAAGTACGCGAGACAGAAGGGTCTGGAAAGACATGAGTACCAACGCCACAAGGTAATGCGGGAATTCTTAACTTCCAATGACATGAATTTACTGCATACCGTTTTGTTTATTCTATAAAACACACTTGTCTTAATCTGTTCTTTATCTCTGTGATACATCTTCCATCGGATGTTATCTGCATGCATAGATATTTATAATTCTTTACTGTTTCCTCAGATTTATGCCTTTGACTTCAAAAAAAAAAAAAAAAAGTATTCACACGCTATACAAATGACCGCAGATCTGCAAGACGTAACCGGAAATGCGCGGCAGACGAATTAATAATGCTGTTAAATGTACAAGCACATCAGATATCAGCGTTGCTATAAGAACGTTTTCTTCGGGGACTAAAAGGAAACATTCATTATAATCTAGGCGAGTGTTTATTAAAGAGTTTTTTTTTTGGCAGGGACACAGATGAGTATCATTTATTTTGTACATCAGAGTCCTATGTAGTGACTTTATATTTGAGCATATTTGTGTACGTGTACTGTGTTGTTCTTTATGTGCTGATGAAGGCTAATCGCCGCAACGTCCTTTGTCTGTTTATTCTGATCGATTTTGTAAAGCTAACATAAACTATTTGTTCTTTTTCTCTTCCTTATAATTTTCCACCATTTTAAAAACCTAAAATGCAAGCAACGTTGCCACTCATAAATCGGCACAATTATAACCAAAAGCCGCCCACCCCACCTCCTTTCTGTAATGCTGGTCGAATGTTGTTTTTTTTCTACATCAAAGCGAGCAATTGCTACTGCTTCATTTTTGTATGTTCGGTTGTAGTATGTAGATTTCCAGAAAGGCGGGTTAAGTAAGGCGACGATGCCAAATTAGTGGAAATCTGTGATCTACAACACGAACGCTCAAATGAATGGACATGTCATCATCATCATCATCCTGTGCCCTGCCCAGCAGCGTAGGCTCTCCCGTCTCTCCGCAGATCTCGGTCCTTGGTATTTTGGATCATTTCTGCTGATGATGCTCCACCACGCGATCGTTTCAGGCAGTCAAGCATTGTCTATCTTGGTCTGCCTCTTCTGCCGTTGACCTTTCTGGTCGTCATGATATTTCTCCAAAGTCTCTCTTCTTATCACATGATGGAAGAATACTGTCAGTCTCTTTCTTACAGTTGTATGTAAATTTCTAATCGAGCCATTTCCAGACAGTAGACAAGAACAGATATAAAACCGAACGATAAGTATGTCAAGCTTCACAATATAACAAATACAAACAATGTGAA
Organism: Candidula unifasciata; assembly: GCA_905116865.2. Taxonomy (NCBI): domain Eukaryota; kingdom Metazoa; phylum Mollusca; class Gastropoda; order Stylommatophora; family Geomitridae; genus Candidula; species Candidula unifasciata. The sequence continues at coordinate 259,109 of CAJHNH020001668.1, forward strand.
CGTTGCGGATGTGGAGCCTTCATCAGCACATACAAATCATACAATACTACACAGATACACAAAATCACTTAGCTGGTATCTCGAAGCATTGGAAAATATTTTCTTTGCCTTCAAACTCTTTCTGCTTAAACGCCAAAGTTTAGACCCCTTTTCCAGAATACAGCTGGTCAGTATAATAATACGTTGCATATCGTATAAAGAGAACTCACCGCGGGCCCACACAAACTGTATTTCTTGACAGGAATTCCTCTTATCCGGATAAGACTGCAAGAAAGAAAGATTGCCGAGGATAAACGGATTGTTCTTCACAACAGAAATTCGCCACATCCAAGATCGTCTAAAGCGGTCTGCACGGTACCTTCTTGGTATCAACAAGTTTTACATCTAAATGATTGCCTTTTTTGCCCAGACTACTAATTATCTCAGTATACTCAGTATTTGGGGTCATGCTTGCTCAACCTTGAGCACTCTGGGACATGTGTTACGAAAACTTACATCCATGTTGAATGTTTTTATGTGTTTCTACATTTGCGGTGTCTGTTTACATGTTCATCATTCATGGTCGTCTGCTTGACTTCCGCTTCCGGTTTCCTAGCATCCAATCATAGTTTATCATCGTTTGTCGGGTGTTGTGAAGCTCGCGGTACCTCTATGTCGGGAAATAATATTGTGTTTTTTGATTTGGGGAACCGGGGCCTGTGGAAACTCGGCCCTTGGATCTAGCCCGCTACGAAATTGCGGTTTCCGGACCTATGTTGCTGCTAAATCCTAGCATCCCTCTCTCTCTCTCTCTCTCTCTCTCTCTCTCTCTCTCTCTCTCTCTCTCTCTCTCTCTCTCTCTCTCTCTCTCTCTCTCTCTTCTCTATCTCCATCTTCTCTCTCTCCATCTTCTCTCTTTCATACACATACAGAGAGAGAGAGAGAGAGAGAGAGAGAGAGAGAGAGAGAGAGAGAGTAGTATGGAAATCGCTGGAATTTACACATGCTTTAGTAAAACGAAAGTTTAATTGTATACACGTATAAAATTCAATTTCACCCCTCATGAAAAATGAATGCCGAATTGAAAAGAAAAGAACCGACGAATGATGCTGGGAAAATCTCTTTTAGAAAAGCAATTCTCAACAATCACCGCTCCCTGCCAATAGGACGTTGCAGGGTTAGTCTGTAATAATGACTTCTCCCCTCCCCCATTTTCTTCCTGAAATAAAATTGAAGAGCCAACAGATAATGCGAGGAATGTGAATGGAGGAGGACTGCCCGACCGAGAGGGGGAAAAATTATAGTGTGGAGGAGAGGGAGGGTAGAGTTTTGAGGAAAGGGGAGAGCGATGGGAGTTGTTGGTGAGTGGAAGAGGGTCACAGTAAAATTGTCTTCCATGCGAGAATAGTGATGCATCGTGCAGCGAGGGGATTTCAGAATTTGGTATGCGGTAATGTTGCTCTGTGTTCGGCGTTGAAGGATGATTGGCAGTTTGCGTTGGTGGTTTACAGCTAGGCTGAAGTATCTGCGTTATTTCGGCCCAGAACATCCGATTCAAGCAGTAGTTTCGTAATGAAAGCTAGGAAATATACGTCACATTTGCTCAGTTACAAGTAGTAAAGGGGACGCTGAAAAAAAAAAGCGTTCATTAGTAAGCATTTGACAAATCATAACAAACGTATATATTTATATATATTTAGTAATGATCTTCTCTCTCTCTCTCCCTCCCCCCCCCCCTCTCTCTCTCTCTCTCTCTCTGTGTGTGTGTGTGTGTGTGTGTGTGTGTGTGTGTGTATGGGTGGATAGAGTCACTGTCCCTAAACAAGCATGTAGCTAAATGGGACTAACAGGTATTTGTGCTGAAAGCCTATGTGTTAGACCAAAAGGCCCAAATGTCACAGCCAAGCTGTAAACCACTCGGCAGCATGCCAAGCGCCCTTTTAATGGCAAACGCAGAAGAAGAAGATGAGCACAATAACACAGAAGATGTCTGTCACAACTTATTGGCAGTACACAAGACAGAAGGTTGTGGGCAGGGCTGCCAATAGATTTTTGTGTGTGTGGAAAAACCCAGCTTAGCTGAACAAAAACTCAGTATGAGGATAATATTACTATATATTATTATTATATATAATATTATTTATTGATAAGGATATATATTAAAAAAAAAACCCCAGATTTCCCCAATGCGTCATATAAAAACCCTGATCTTGGGGGAAGGGGGAGGGGGGGGGGAACCCTAGCATTGGTAGTGGGCAGACATGGGACCAAAGCCGCATTGTATAAACTATAAAGACCTGCGTCTACAGTTGAGTTGCGAGAACCAACATCCTAGCACACTAGACATTCCCATAAGCACTGCGTCCCCGTCTTTAGCAGCCAGCCAAGAGTGCTGACTCTGAATGTACCTGAAGCAGTCTGATTGTATGGCTTCTTACCTGTACTCCTAGTGTGGTGTGTCTGTCAGGTTCCAACCCCCTCTGCTGTCACTCCCCACTGCACCAGTGTTGCCACTTTTCTTTGACAAAAAACAGCCAAAACGGAGTCAAAAAATATCTAAAAACATCTAAATTTGCGTAGAAAACATCTAGAAAAAAAACTTCCAAATGGAAAGAGTCACAAATTACATAGAACTCTCAAATGCTACCTTGACAATAAAATTCGGCCTGATAAGAGTAGGAAAAGGCTGTTCCATTTATCAGCTCCCTGATTGAATATAAAAAGAAATTAAAACAGCTAAAGCATACCAGTCATTTTGGATCTGAAGCTTCAACTTCATCATCCAAGCTAAGTTTATCCTGTGGATCTTGTAAGGCATAATTCAGTCCAGATGAGAACATGATTCTATAGGGTAAGTCATATCAATTGCTATGTAATTTGTGACTCCTTCCATTTGGATGTTTTTTCTAGATGTTTTCCCACGCATATTTAGATGTTTTTAGATATTTTTGACTCCGTTTTGGATTTTTTTTGTCAAAGAAAAGTGGCAACACTGGTTCGGGATGCAGGTCTGTTCAGAAAACAATTCTATTGGCAAGGCTGCAGAGCATTCTCAACATACGCTTACATTAAAAAACAGATACAGGAGCAACCTTCAAGTGATTTGAGGGTCCAGTTAACTAAACTTCCCATAAACATTAAAAAAAAAAAATTAAAAATTCTTAAAATTCATCCAAACAGTTTCATTCATTGAATTAGAGACAACTAATCATTACATTTGCACTGTTTTTTTCTTCTTCTAATCCTAAGTATTCAAACCACTTTAGGTATAAGCGAAAAAAGTTTTGTCCGACAAGAGTGCCCCAGTGAAAAAAGTTCGAGAAACGCTGGTCTAACTTATCATGCATCAGTCTACCATCGAGTGGTGTAGAACCAGGCAGTCTGCCTATTCGTTTCTTAATACACCTGCGACCGCGGAGATAACATCCAAAGGTTGCTAACAAACCCTGAGCCTCTGGAGCGACACGTCTACAACTGTTCCCTATTTACGAGTGCGGTTTGTCTAAAACTCCCGGCTCCTTCGACTTTATTTCCCAAACTTAATTTAGCAGGGAGAAAGAAATGAAATGACAGTCTCCCAAAATAACAAAAAATTCGCGAGTAGAAAATACAATTCGATGGACTGTCTCACTGTGTTTTAAAATTTGCATTTAAATGACGGCTTGGTTGCGTTAATGAGAACCAATATTTTCTTACGCACACCATCCTATCGGCATTCCTTCAACTGCACGACCCAAGCGCAAGTTAAAACAATTCTGAAATTGCACAAAGACCTTGCAGAACGCCAACCATGAAAACACCAGGTGGCGGCACGACCTTCATTCCAGTCGAGTCCGCTCGCTGCAAGAGAGGTTCATGGAGGTCCAGGCGAGTTACTGTAGCCTTTGGCGTCTTCTTCATTTTCGGGAGTCTTAATTAGTGGTAATTTCCAGTCTCCATCACTGTTATCATTGCGATGGGGTGTTCAGGGTGTGGGGGAGGGGGAGGGGGGTTTATGGCGTCAGGTTGTGATGTCATGTAGTTGGTAATGTGACCTCCTCCTCCTCCTCTTCTTCTTCTTCTTCTTCTTCTTCTTCTTCTTCTTCTTCTTCTTCTTCTTCTTCTTCTTCTTCTTCTTCTCCTCCTCCTCCTCCTCCTCCTCCTCCTCCTCCTTCTTCTTCTTCTTCTTCTTCTTCTTCTTCTTCTTCTTCTTCTTCTTCTGCTCCTCATCCTTTATCCCCCAATGGAGCTCAGATACTTTAGTAACTTAAGCCAAGTAGACCTATCCTTTGGTATTGAATACAGCTCAGCCTTTTCTGTCCCCAGCTATTAATGTTTTTCCTAGTCATCTCTATGGGTGTTGTTTTTGTGTGTGTAAAAAAAAAAAAGGGGGGGGGGGGGCTATTTCTTTTATTTTTACAGGTTCCACTGCAAGGACGTACTGATAATTATTTTTTCAGTCACCGCGCTATGCGAGATTTATCTGACGAACAGAGAACACATCATTCCATAGTCTTACAGGAAGGCTCAGCTTCAGCTCCCTAGCCAGTAAGACAACCGGTTAGCCAACCAACCATCCAGCCATCCTTATAACAATCAACCAACCATATACCAGCCATACATCCGAGCAAATAAACATTCATAAACCAACTAACCAATCATCCACCCAACCAAACTTCCAGACAACGAAACTTCCAGCCAACCTACCTTTGCAACTAGCCATTTGTATACCAGCAACCCAACCACGTACCAAGCAAGCAACTCGCCAGTTTACCCTCCCGCCAACCACCCAACCCATGAAAAAGTCAAACGCCGCTGGAGTCGTCTGACACAAAGAATACGAGAGTAGTACTCCGCTACTTACATGAAATGACAGTTGTAATCAATATATGTTCTCACGTGAATCCGGTTAAATATCAGGACGTGGTGGCCCGGTGACCGTCCGTGCGCGTTCACTTGATGACAGCGGCGCGCAGCAGCGCATTCTGATCACCTCGTTACAATCTCATTTGTGCCGTTCTCAAGCTAAAGGTGGGCCCCAAAAGTCGATGGTTAATGACTCTAAGATGACCTAGAATTTTGTGTATCAAAAGTGTTCTCAAAGGGAAATTCTAAAGAGGCGGTTTACGGTGGGAATCATGGGGGAAAGTCTATGCTGCGTATAGGCTTTCAAAGCGTTTACATGATATATTAATGATTTTTATTAGAATACGTGGCATCTCTCTCTCTCTCTCTCTCTCTCTCTCTCTCTCTCTCTCTCTCTCTCTCTCTCTCTCTCTCTCTCTCTTTCTCTCTCTCTCTTTTCCCCGCTGTGTGGTTCTCACTATCTTACTCTATTTGCCCCTCTCTGTTTATCCTCTGTTTCTGTCTCTCTGTATTTATCATATCTGTTTCTGTCTCTCTGTGTTTATCTTCTCTGTTTCTGTTTATCTCTGTTTATCCCCTGTTTCTGTCACCCTGTTAATCCTCTCTGTTTCTGTCTCTCTCTCTGTTTATCCTCTCTGTTTCTGTCACTCTGTGTTTATCCTCTCTGTTTCTGTCTATCTTTGTTTATCCTCTCTGTTTCTGTCTCTCTCTGTTTATCCTCTCTCTTTCTGTCTCTCTCTCTGTTTATCCTATCTGTTTCTGTCTCTATGTTTATCCTCTCTGTTTCTGTCTCTCTGTTTATCATATCTGTTTCTGTCTGTCTCTCTCTCTGTTTATCCTCTCTGTTTGTCCTCTCTCTTTCTAACTCTCTGTGTTTATCCTATTTGTTTCTGTCTCTCTCTGTTTACCCTCTCTGTTTCTGTCTCCCTCTCTGTTTATCCTCTCTGTTTATCCTCTCTGTTTCTGTCACTCTGTGTTTATCCTCTCTGTTTCGGTCTCTCTCTTTTTATCATATCTGTTTCTGTCTCTCTCTGTTTTTCCTATCTGTTTCTGTCGCTCTCTGTGTATCCTATCTGTTTCTGTCGCTCTCTGTGTATCCTATCTGTTTCTGTCCCGCTGTGTTTATCCTTTCTGTTTCTGTCTCTCCCTGTTTATCCTCTCTGTTTCTATCTCTCAGTTTATCGTCTCTGTTTCTGTCTGTCTCTGTTTATCCTATCTGTTTCTGTCTCTCTCTGTTTATCCTCTCTGTTTCTGTCTCTCTCTGTTTATCCTATGTTTCTGCCTCTCTGTTTATCCTATCTGTTTCTGTCTCTCTCTCTGTTTATCCTCTGTTTCTGTCTCTCTCTCTGTTTATCCTATGTTTCTGTCTCTCTGTGTTTATCCTTTCTGTTTCTGTCTCTCTCTGTCTATCCTCTCTGTTTCTGTTTATCTCTGTTAATCCTCTTTGTTTCTGTCTTTCTCTGTTTATCCTCTCTGTTTTTGTCTCTGTCTCTCTCTCTGTTTTTGTCTCTCTCTCTGTTTATCCTATGTTTCTGTCTCTCTGTGTTTATCCTTTCTGTTTCTGTCTCTCTCTCTGTCTATCCTCTCTGTTTCTGTTTATCTCTGTTTATCCTCTCTGTTTTTGTCTCTGTCTCTCTGTTTATCCTCTCTGTTTAGTCTCTCTCTGTTTTTGTCACTCTCTCTCTCTCTCTTTCTCTCTCTCTCTCTCTCTCTCTCTCTCTCTCTGTTTATCCTCTATGTGTTTCTCTGTCGTCTATGGGTTACACTCGAGTGCCATCATGATGATCGATTGAATAAATAATAAAGCAATCTGTTTGTCTTTCTCTCCATGTCTCTCTCTTTCTTTCTCTCTCTTTCTTTCTGTCTTTCTCTCTTTCTCCCTCTATGTCTCTCTCTTTCTCTCTGTCTCTCCCTTTTTCTTTCCTTTTTCTGTGTGTCTGTTTGTATGCATGTCTCTGTGTAATGTATGTCTCCCTGTCTGTATGTGTGTGTATGCGTCTTTCTCTGTGCATACGTCTGTCCACCCGTGTGTTGGCCCCTCCCTCTTTGCCTGTGTCTTCCCCTTTCCCTGTGTGTGTGTGTGTCAAGACACTACTGACCCTTTCATCATAATAGGCAGGTGTTGAAATTAGGGTCATGTTTGCAGCAACAGATAATTATATTTTTGTTTTTTGTTTTTGCTGCACATTATAAAAATTATTATTAGTCAGTTCTTGAGCGCCCCAGCATCTTTTACTTGTGTTGGTACGGCTTGCAGCTTTGGCATTTCTTTAGGCATACTTTAGCCACTATTTAGCCACACTTCTGCCGAACCTTTCTGAATGCCTGTCACGAAACCAAGGAATTTCCCCGTTTGTGACATTTCATGTTATTGATTTTGTTTTATTTTATTTGTATGGCATGTGGTCTGCCTGTTGATATTGTCTTTATACCCACGCGCGTGCACACATCCACACACATATCACAGGTTATACATTAGAGCATGTATTTGTCTCTCATTGTTTATTGACAGATCATCTTTGTGGCACATGGAACATGACCATAAGTGCTCCGATCTGCCCCTGAGTGTGTCTCTGAGTGTTTTTAGGCTAGCAACCCCCTTTCTGTTTTGGGGTTTTTGTTTGTTTTCTGGCTGCTTCAGTTTGCTACTACTACTATAATGACCACTAGTAGTACTACTACTACTAATACTACTACCACCACCACCACCACCACGCTGCCCTGCGAAGCCTTGGTTATTTTTGCTGCTAAGGCTGAAAACGAATCTGTTCTTTTGAGCACTTCTGCCAGAACACCAGCAACAGCCCAACACATCAACAACAGCACAACACATCAACAACAGCACAACACATCAACAACAGCACATCAACAACAGCACAACACATCAACAACAGCACAACACATCAACAACAGCACATCAACAACAGCACATCACATCAACAACAGCACAACATATCAACAACAGCCCAACACATCAACAACAGCCCAACACATCAACAACAGCCCAACACACCAACAACAGCACAACACATCAACAACAGCCCAACACATCAACAACAGCCCAACACATCAACAACAGCCCAACACACCAACAACAGCCCAACACACCAACAACAGCCCAACACATCAACAACAGCACAACACATCAACAACAGCACAACACATCAACAACAGCCCAACACATCAACAACAGCACAACACATCAACAGCCCAACACATCAACAACAGCCCAGCACATCAACAACAGCCCAGCACATCAACAACAGCACAACACATCAACACATCACCACAATCATCCTGATGTGCTATTTAAACGTCACACAGGGCTTGAAGTCTGTTTCTCCATTGCTCTTATCCCATGCAACTGTTTTGACGTCACGGTTTAGTGGGATGTCACGGCGTAGTGGAATGTCACGGTGCAGTGGAATGTCACGGCGTGTCACGGGGCAGCGAGATGTTACGGTGTAGCGAATTGTCCTTGTGTAGCGAATTGTCCTTGTGTAGCGAATTGTCACTGTGTAGCGAGATGTCATGGTGTAGCGGGATGTCACGGTGTATCAGGATGTCACGGTGTAGTGGGATGTCACGGTGTAGTGAAATGTCACCAACGTTAGTTTTATAGTCTCTCTTGGACGCCCTAATTTCTTCAGTGCATTTGTTTCTCATTTCAGTGCCACTTCACAGATTCCATGCTCGCTTCTCTCAGTGCGTGATTAGTATAGGGGCATTTCCTTTGTGTTATTTAATGGGCTGCGTGGTCTCGAGGCGTGGTGTCCGCCTCGAGTGCTAGAGGTTCTTCTGTGCACTTGTGCTGAGCTTCTTCGGACTCAAGACTTAAGTTACAAGAAAGAACGATGCACTTCTGGGTTACTAGCCGTGTGTCATCATGTTGATCCGCTGTACAAACCTCAAAACTAGCACTACCTCACATCTCAAACCTATGTGTTAATACTATTGATATCAGTTAATTGGTCTTTCGTCTTGAGCTGTATGCGGCGTATAAGGCAGAGGTCATAGCTATCCATGTCTGGCGGTTCCTTGCCCCATGTTTCTGGTCTTGGGTGTTCATTAGGTCCATGGCTAAGCATTACCTAATGATGGCTTGGTCTTCACAGGGTCTCTCTCGGTCTTCCCTGTTGTCTTTCCCCTCCTGGTGTCCATAGAAGGGCTTGATGAGAGAATCTGGTCTTATCCATTCTGAGTGCATGACCGATTATCTCCCCGTGTGGGTTACCGAGCTCTATTTATAGGGAAAACATGAATAGACCCGCTCTCTGTCCAGAAGCATGTCGTGAGAGTCGACTAATTAGGAGCTTTTTTTTTGAAGTCGGAGTGCATCTGCCTGAGAGGCAAGGAACCAGCAGTCTGCAAACAAATTAGTCAGATCTGTCCTATGGATGCAACACTCAAGTTCTGGAACAGGGCTGCAGTCCAGAAGTGGACGAACAACCAGAACTTTCCGCTGTAGTTTACAGCTGGTGAATGCGAAGAAGAAGAAGATTTGCTCTTAAATTCAACAAAGGTATAAGCGTCGACCGCTCAGTCAACAACTAGCACACTAATTAACGTAACAAATGCCTATCAAAACCACAGACACGCTGCACACCGTGAGGTTGGTTTCAGATGTTCTGTAGAAGATATGCCACAAACTTATTTTATAACTAATCTTGTCTCGACTTACGACGGAGTTTCGTTCCCACTCACATGTCGTAAGTCGAACTGGTCGTAAGCCTAATTTATATTCTTTTTTTTCCCTAGCACTATTTTAATTCAAACGGGTTATAAAAACTGTACATAACACACACAAACTCAATCTATATGCGCATAATTATTGTATATAATGGAATCAATACATAATATGAACTCTACTGTATAAGTTCCGTAAACTTGTTTTAAAATTTTACCACTATTTACTTTTTTTTTTTTTGGTAGTTCTTCCTCTTCTTCTTCTTCTTCTCTTCCTCCTTGTAACTTATCGACGTGTCGGGGGAGATGTAATGTTCGTCGATGAGCTCTGTCAAAAGCACTATTAAGACTGATGTTTATTTCTGTAAGGTTGTTCTTAATGCCATCACTCCATCTTTTCCGAGGTCTTCCACTCGCTCTATACCCGTTGTAACGTTTTAGTGTGGCTCGCTGTGGCAGATAGTACCAGGGTATTCTTGTTAGGTGTCCAAACCACTTCATTTGTTGTTCTTCGATGACCTGTAAGACTGGCTTTATTCCTAGCATTCGTCTGATTTCGTGATTTCGTATTCTGTTTTCCTTGAGACTCTTGCAGCTCTTCTAAGGCATTTCATCTCTGTTGTCAAAATTTTACGTTTATTGGAGGATGTAATTGTCCACGTTTGGTACTGATAGCATAGTGTTGGCCAAAAAATAGTTCTGATAGTAAGTGCGGATAGTCGTAAGTACAGATTGTGACTCGTTTGTTGAAGATAATGTTTTATCACCTAATGTGTATTTCTAGAACATGGAAAAAGCTTCTTTTTCACGGCTGACGGGACACACAAAAACTCACCAGCCCTCAACAGCATCCTCGGAAATTACCGACAGCGTCCGGGTGAGTTTTTAGGACCAACAGCCACAAAGGATGCCCTCTTCATTGTTTGCCAATTCCACACGGCCACGTGCAAGCCATTATGGGGACCTTCTAAAGGGGAATGCAGTTCGTCAGAAAGGTGGTCTTTAAAGCGATGTCGCGGCTAAGCAAATAATCAGGATACAATTAGTCATGGGCGGGTTATGAGAGGAATAAAATGGCGATCGATGCTGTTTCTCAGAACGAGGAGTCGACAATTTGTGCAGGAGTGATTGAGTAGGTTGCCAGGACGAAACCAATTTCTTCAATGGAATGTTGAGTGCGGGCTTAATCATGAGTAGGAGCGAAGATGTGAGGAAAGGGAAAGAAGTGGTGTGTGTGTGAGCAAACAGGTCAGGACAGTATAGACGTGTGTTAGACAAGGAGTGTTGTTATATGGCCAAGGGTGTGCTGTGCTGTTGTAAGAGAAATATCCCAACAGCTATTGGTATCCAGCAAGATAATTTATCCTTCTTCTTCTTCTCCTTCTTCTTCGCGTTCACCAGCTGTAAACTCCGGCGGTAAGTTTTGGTTGTTCATCCACTTTTGGACTGCAGTCCTTTTTTCAGAACCTAAGTGTTGCCTGTGTATCTCTTTTACAGATCTGACTTATTTACGACAGCAAAAGAGAAAGCTGTTGATAACGAAGTCTGGCGATCTTTCTGGCAAACCTAGACACTCCATGGTAGAAGATAAGCGACTAAGCAAAAAAATATTTATTATAAATTAAAGTAATAGAAAGTAGGAAACTTAGGCATTTGCAAACATTATATATTATCTTATTGAGCAGCCTTAAAAGTCTGTTGTTAAGCATCTGCAAGGAGATCAAAATTAGCATTGTGAGAGCATGCATCTTCCCTGTGGCTACATACGGACGTGAGTCGTGAACTATCTCTCAGTCCTTAAGAAAGAGAATAGGGGCTTTTGAGTTGAAATGCTATAGAAAGATTCTCAGAATATCTTGGACAAAAAAGAGGAGAAAAACTGACATCTTGAAAGATCTGAACATCAAGGAAGATTGGCTAATAAACAGCATCCTGTCTCGGAAGCTGAAATATTTTGGTCATATCAAACGCCACGACGGATTAGAAAAAAATATAGCAGAAAGCATGGTACCAGCAAGAAGGGACAGGGGCCGACCGACACAAAGATGGGCACAGGATATAAGTGACTCCTTGAGTATGAAAGTACATGAGGCGGGAGAGCTGGCGAGAGACCGAGTTTCTTTCAGGCAGACTAGGATGAGAGCCCGTTCTGCAAAAGACCTGCTACATGATGATGATGATATCTTGTCCGCATATCAGCACTGGAGCCTGTAAAACGCATTCCTTTTGTTGATACTGACATTTATGTGATATTGACAGCCATATTGTTCCATTCGATGAAAGCGAAAACACGTTGTCAAAAGTGTCTCGGCTAAGCTTTTTCGTCTAGGCCAACATGCCCACAAAGACATAATTGAAACGGAATGTGGACGCTAAAGCAAACACACGGTATTGTCGCACAGAGTTGACAGTTGTGATTTACGATTCATAGTCTTTGTTTGGAGTTGTTTTTAAAAAAAAAAAAAAACATTTTGTTTGTGATTCTGGTTTTCCGATAACAGAGGAGGAGTAGGAGACAACAAGGAAAGATAAAGTAGGTTATGTTTGTTTTATTTGGCGATGTGGTAGACGACGAAGACAGCAAATTGTGTGGAATACTGATTGCAGCAACATCTTGTTTATTATTACAACAGTATGGTGGGATTTAAAAAAAAAAAAACAACCAACGATGTATCATTGAGTGCAAATATTATGTTGTTTATTATTACAACAATATGGTGGGATAAAGAAAAAAAATGAACGATATATCGTATGGTTGCAATAAAATATGGTGGGATTGGAGGGAAACCCCCAGCGATATATATAGCATATTGAATGCAACAATAGAGTGAAGTGAAGAAGGTTCAAACTATATTTGGCACATATTAATTACATACTTCTTCTTCTTCTTCTTCTTCTTCTTCTTCATCATCATCTTCTTCTTCTTCTTCTTCTTCTTCTTCTTCTTCTTCTTCTTCTTCTTCTTCTTCTTCTTCTTCTTCTTCTTCTTCTTCTTCTTCTTCTGCCTTTCTATCCCCCAATGGAGCATAGGCCCTCAACCAACTCACGCCAAGTCGTTCTATCCTTCGCCATTACATGGAGCTCTCCCCATGTCCTCCCCATCTTTCTAACCTCATTCTCCAGCTCTCTTCTCCATGTGTTTTTTGGCCTTCCTTTATTCCTATGCCCCTGTGGGTTCCAATGCAAAGACATTCTAGTTATGCTGTTCTCCTGTTTTCTCAGTGTGTGCCCTATCCAACGCCAGCGTCTTTTCCTCACCTCCTGATCCACTGGAGAATTACATACTAATCACTGTATTTTAAAAAACCATGATATTTAGCACAGAAAATAATCAGCTAACAATGAATATCACAGTGAACTGGGTGAAATTGGAACAAGTTAAACATTTCTTATATCTTGGACAAGTAATAACATGTGACGACAGAAGTCAAGAAAAGAATAGGGATGGCCAAAAATATTTTTAGCAACATGCAAAAGTTACTGACATCAAGAGAAATAAGCAATACATTAAAAATGAGAATTGTCAAATGTTATGTATTCTCTCAACCTGACTGTATGGCACAGAGACATGGACAATGAACAAACAACTGGAAAATCGTATCAATTCTTTGGAGATGTGGATATACAGAAGATTCGGTCGTATTTCTTGGAAACAAAAGCTATCAAATACAGAGGAACTGAGGAATGAAAAGAGTGTTTGCTAGGTGAAATAAAAAAGAGACAAGTGAAATATTTTTTCCACATTAAAAGATATAACAGTATTGTAAAGATCATCCTAGAGGGAAAGGTTCAAGGTAGGCGAGCAAGAGGCAGACAGCGTTACAAGTGGGAGGATAACATCAAGAGATGGACGAACAGCAGTATGAGTGAGTGTTCATCAAGGGCAAGAGACAGGGCTTGTTGGAGATCCATTGCAGCCAACCTTCATTGTGGAGACGGCACCTGATTGATTGAATCAATGTATTTATCATTGCTTTATCGTTCTGACAGAGAATGTACTAGTATTGATGACATAAACGCATTGTAGACCTACAAAAATACAATTTTAAAAATTAATTTCGCTTTTGTATGAGAAAAAAAAAGATTGGCTGTTGTTTGGAAGGCGAGTCAGGTAATGTCACTTCTGGTGATTTATGTCATGATAATTCTTCAGCATTTCCAGTCGATTCACCAGCATTGGTTTTTTTTTTTTTTTTAAAGAAGTTCTCCCATTGCTGTTTCCTTAGTTTTCTAACATTTTACGACAGTGTCCAAACATATCTTCATCAAATGAATGGTACTTTAATTTTGCACGACCACGTCTCGTCGGCTTTGAAATTTCTTAGGGAATCCTTAGGGGTTTCCCTGGGGAACACCATATTATGGAATAAAGGGGGAGGGGGCGAATAATTGTCGGGCTGGCGTTAAATTAAAAGTGACTACAACTAATCCTCACTCTAAAGCAATTTTTAGGTGCCACTTCTCAATAGAAAACCTACATTTTTTTTGCCAAGAAGACAATCATTCCTTAATTTCAGCACTTCTAGCCAACTCATCTTTTTTCCCCTTTGTCTGGTGACTTGCCGGCCACGTCGGAGGAGGGACAGATACTGACTCTTCGGGCGAATTTCAAAAAGAAAATTTTCAAGGAAAATAACACGTTTAATTTTTTTTTTTTTTTAAAGACCAATATTATAGTTCTACTGTACATCATGAGATCTGTTTTTCTCTTCCGGACTAAACGAGTGAAGACAAGTGTGCTGGAGAAGGGAAAAAGAACACAGAGGGAAACAACATACCTGCCAGCCTATCCTGGTTGGCATGTGATAGACAGTAAATGAACGAAGGAGTTTAAAAAAAACGAAACCATTTTGGGTAAACAAAACAGTTGTGCCGAAACGACGGCCCACGCACTGACAGGTTATCTTGGGTAATATGAGGCGTGCGGACATTTTAGCACCAGTCTGCACCAATGTTGACATGCGGTGCGCACTTTGGTGTGAAAATCAAATCAAGGCCGCGGTATAACGTCTGTCTGTTTGCAGGAGATAGAGTTTCGTCAGGGATTTTTCTTTTTTTTCTTCCTGGAAACTTATTTGACCTGGGTGTCTTTCCTACCACGCTATTGTCTTTGTGTATGGCTAGTTCCGTATGCCCCTTCCACCCAAACTTGTGGGTGTGTTTGTGGAGGGAATATATTTATGTGCGATCAACAGCAACTAACTTCTCCTTTTTGATATACGATTGAATGCGTCGCTCTGTCTATTTAAATACGTTTAACCGCACCTCACATTCTCTCTGTCTGTCTGTCTTTATGTACTTTGATCTGCACCCGCCTATCTGTCTGTTTGTATGTACTTTGAACTGCACACGTCTGTCAGTCTATTCTTTAAACTGCTTACGTCTGTCTGTCTGTCTGTTCGTCCGTCAGTCCGTCTCTCTGTCTGTTTCTGCCTGTCGGTCAGTCACTCAGTATGACCGACTGTAAACATTTAGCCACATCTCCTTTCTCTCTCTGTAACTACACACGTGTGTGTGTGTGTGTTTGTGTGTTTGCGTTAAGTCTAAACATATCCGTGGACAATAAGGAACTGGTGTAAAAGATCACGCCCCTTCACATCCTGCAGTCCCTAACAGTTGTATGTATTTAATTAGTTCGTGTATGCAAACAGCTGCGGCTCAGTAATTAGCAGCATTCGACGCTGTCCAGCAGATATCATTATGAGACTGGCTTATCCCTCTTCTTCTTCTTCTTCTTCTTCTTCTTCTTCTTCTTCTTCTTCTTCTTCTTCTTCTTCTTCTTCTTCTTCTTCTTCTTCTTCTTCTTCTTCTTCTTCTTCTTCTTCTTCTTCTTCCTCCTCCTTCTCCTCCTCTTTATCTTTTTCCGCAGCCTCCTCTTTATCCTTTTCCGCCGTCTCCTCCTTCTACGCTTTCTCTTTTCCTTCTCGTTTTTCTTTAGTCGCTACTATCTGTAAAATCGTTTGGAAAAGTTCTGGTTGTTCATTCAATTCTGGGCTTCGATCTTGTTCCAGAACATGAGTTTTTGGTGCAGACTGTTCCCTGCCACTCAGGCAGGCAGATGCTTTTTGATCGGGAAGAAAAGATCCTTCATTAGTCGACTATCCCAACAGAGAAATAACAGAAAATTATGTTGTTTTGCTGTTTCTCTTTGTGTGAGACCCCATGAGTGTGTTTGATTTAATCGTTGTGGTTGGGGACACAAAAAAGATGAGGTGGTGTTCTCTGTGGGTGATAGATGGTCAAATTAGTCGTGTGAAAATAGAACCAGAACAGAAAGAAGAAGAAGAAGTAGAAGAAACTGAACGTTCAATATTATACCCAAACGAACTACAAAGGTCTGGTAGCTTCGGTAGATTTATTCTCTTTGAGCCGTCAAGGCAAATTTTGAGGATGATGAATGAACCCTATGTGTGTAGAGAGAGAGAGAGAGGGGAAGAGAGAGACAGAGAGACAGAGACAGAGAGACACACACACACACAGAGAGAGAGAGAGAGAGAGAGAGAGAGAGAGAGTAACATAGAAAATTAGTCACGTGGAAAGGCAGTTGGAAAGAAATTGTCAAACCGTGTGCCCTACTTTCATCTGCATTACTACTCCCCTCCATCTGTCAGCTTCCATTTTGCCATCATTTTCTTTTAGGCAATTGATGACTTTTCACCCACACTGTCGTTCCAACAGTGTGCCCTTATGTGTATTCAATTCCAATATTTGTTTAAACTGCTTTTCTCCCGTTGTAATGTCATGTCTTTATTGCCATCCCATTTATCATCACTCACTCTTTCTGTTTACATTTTAAAGGGGGGTATTCCATTAATCTAGTGATTCATTCTTTATCGTGTCCAATTCCTCATCCACCACCCAAGTGGTACCGCCTTTGATAGTCTTCAATCCAATATCCTTTTGCTGGCTCCCTCCATCCGCTACCTATGACAGCCCCCCGCCCATTCAGTCAGGAACTTCCAAAGTTCAAAAGTTACTGCCTTTGTTTCCAAATGTTCTCATTAGTAATCACGAAGTCCCGTCGACCAATTCGTCCTTTGTACTAAACTAAACGGTTTTGGTGGCTCTTTGAAAAGATTTGGGAGGCTTGTTCAGTGCGTTTGCCGCCCCTTCTGCGCCCACGCGTTCATTATGGTGAGTTCCAGCGTGCTTCTGTGAACATTTGGAGAAATACCATATTGCACACAATGTGGTCCTAGCGTCTTTGGTTCCATCCCGAGTCACCGTGTGTTTGTATTGAAAGGAATCTCCTCTTGGGTGGTCGCAACCCTCGCTGTTATCAGTGTTTGAGTTTGAACAATAACAGCAGCGAAGACAATGGGAAATGATTCTTTGACCTCTTCGAACAGTATCCAGGTCTGATGATGTGTGACTAATTTCTTCCTCTTTTCTTCTCTCTCTTTTTTTTTCATGGTGTTTTATGATGGTTTCCATCCGCCCTTTCTTTGTTGTTTTGAGTTATGTCAGGGATTTTCTTGTCCTTGCTACATCATTGTTCACTTGTCGTCAAACTGCCTGCTTCTGCTTTTGAGATGAATCGATTTTTTTTCAAATCGGCTCTCATGCGGGAGACCCGGATTCGACCCCCTGGTAAGGTGATGGAGATTTTCTGTCTGGGGCAGTATTACACATCCTTACCTGCACAGTCCGTGGCGACAGCAGTAGCCAGGCCGCCCTAAACCCCAGGCTCACGACTCCCTGTCTACACAGCCCTAAAAGAGGTGGGAAAACAAAGTTATGACAGTGACTGTGTGTTTTGGTTCTAACCCACCTTGAGTCTAATTGTGGCGGTTAAAATAGACTTTCGACTAACAGGTTGATGCAGCCAAAAATAGGTTACAGGTAAAGTCATGGAAAGTAAAGGCGGTCGACGGGATGTTGATTACATCATCTACCGCAGGCCAATTGGTTTGTAGAAATCTGGCTACATGTGCACGATCAGTAGGACGAAGAACTAACAGGAAATAAAAATATAAAAAAAGGGGGCAGGGGAGCACACACGTGAGGGGTGATGGTTTGGTTTTAGCTCTATGCAACTGATCAGCATCATAACACAAGGATGTAATCCATAAGTGCTCCGTTCAACTTCTAACTCAAGCCTGAGTCCGAAGAATCTCAGCGCAGTGCACTGACTCCTTAGTTCCGGCAAGGATCTTGAAATACTTTAGGTAGATTTTGAACTCAAAATTTTGACCGGGCAGCACCGTCATGCTTCTCTTTTCAATTTCCCACTGTCGAAGAATGTTTTTTTGCGTCCGATCTCACTACCCAGGTGCCAGGGGAAATTACTAGAAGTCAGGTGAACAAATCCTAGCTTTTACGTGAGGGGTGAGGAGAAGGGAGGGTGTTGGGGGGGGGGGGACGCACAAGAAACACGAGAAGAAGAATAGAACGAGGGTTAGGAAGAAAAAAGGTGGACACGTTGAAGAAGAAGAGGAAGAAAAAGAAGAGGACGAATTACCAGATAATGCATCCCAGTTGGATACCAGTAGTCTTTTTAATCAGTGTATGTGCCTGGTCTCTGTTTTGGAGAAGAACGAGTACACCCACTGCTCCCTAACAAGCATGTCGTATAGGAGGCAAGACTAATTCCTTCAGATTCGAAGTGCGTGTACCGGGAGGCAAGGAGCTAGCAGCGAGCAGCGCGTACAAATAAGTCAGATCTGTAAATCGGATGTGCACGCAAAACATGTTCTGGATCAAGGCTAAAGTCCTGAATGGAAGAAGAACTAGAACTCTCCGCCGCAGTTTACAGCCGGTGAACGCAAAGAAGAAGAAGAATATAGCACTGTTAACTGTAACATTGGGAAGAGAAAGCTTTAGACTAAGGCTGCCAATATATTTTTTTTAGAAAAACCCAGCTAAGCTGAACAAAAACCCAAGCAATACATAGACAAAGACAAAAAAAAAAAAAAAAAAAAAAGCCTAGATTGTTAAAAAGTACAAATTTTATAGTTACGATACGAAACATTTGCCCACTGTTATATAAAAAATAAAAATATATTTAAAAAAAAAAAAGATTTTAAAAATTGAACCCAACGCGTCAAATAAAAACCCAGTTCTGGGGGTAAAGACCCATCGTTGGCAGCCCTGCTTTAGACGGCCAGTATTTCTGGAAAGGCACATTTCCCAGAGACGACCACAGAGTCAACGACCAGGTGAAGTAGGCCTACAATCAGCTTCTGTGGAGAACCAGGTAGCGCCAAGGTGTCTCATTATGCTGGTCCAGGAGGTGGCTGTCATTGTCCACGGCTGGGTGGAGCTGGATGAAGCCCACGATGCGTGGTGACAAGAACTTGTTCATAGCCGCTTTGCTGGGTTGTACTCTCACGGCTTGGGGACCAGGCAGCGGGGGACAGTGATTGATCATAGTGAAAGCACTGAAGCGTGAGGGGGCGTGGAGTGTAACAGGTGAATTCAGGGTAGTGGAAATTGGAAAAAGTGGTGGGTTGGGAGGGGAAAAAAAAGGGGGGGGGGGGGGGGGGGGGGGGGGGTTGAGCAGAGTAATCTGCGAAAGGGTATAGATGAGAGGACATATTGGATGACTGGAATGTGTCCAACAGGAAACCATTAGGGAAGATTTACAAAATGCCTTTTCCTTCGAATTGAAGTGCATCTGCCCGAGCGACAAGGAACAACCAGCACGGAAGCTAGTTGAACGGGCATACATGGAAATCTCAGACCCTGGCACAAAGCTAAAGTCTAAATTGACGAACAACCAAGACTTTCCGCGGGAGCTTACAGCTGGTGAACAGAGAACAAGAAGAAAAAGAATGGTGCTCACTCCAGGGTTGTATTCTGTAAGATTAACAACTCAAGGATGAGAATCAAACAGGTACAAATTCTAAAAATCCCTCACAACAGTATACAGTTATATTGGCGAACCACCAAACAGTTAAAAAAGTAACATGTAGTCCAGTGTTGGCAAGATTACACAGAACAGAACTGTATTGAGGAATAAACTGTCAACCTATCTATGTAAATCATAAAAGATATAACACCGAACGAAAAGTATCAGCCAGCTTCACAACGTTACAAACGCAAACAAAATGTGAACGTTGCGGCTATAGAGCCTTCATCGGCACATACATAATTCAAACGAAACCACACGAATACACAAAATCACGTAAATGAGTATCCATAAACAGCCACGCTGATGTCTTGTCAGTGTAGTTTCACCTATATAGGTATAGAAGCACAGCATGGCTATAATGATGATGATGATGTTGATTAGGTAGTTCAATTTTAGACGACCACATCTCGTCGACTTTGAGATGTGGTGGGGAAATCCCAGAGCGTCCCATATTAGAGGGGGGATAGTGTTAGGCTTAGGAGGAGTCGCTCTTCATTTAACATTAGCCCTAACTCTACCCCAGTAATATAGTACTGCCCAGGAAAACCAACCACTAGGGATTCCTACGAAATTTCGAAGCCGACATGATGTGGTTGTATAAAATTAAAGTACCAATGGTGATACCGTACCCTTCATGTTTCATCTTTTCAATTATAGTTTTCTCTTCTTCTCACCCCCCCCCCCTTTTTCCCTTTCTCTCTCATTTGCAAATCCCGTTTCACTATTCCGCCGTTGACCCCGTTTTTCATTTGCCTGTATCACGCGACAGGTCATTCCAGTTTAACGTTTTATAGCCATCGATTGCCCCCTACCGAAAAACAGAGAGGTTGGGGAGAGGGTGGCGCAGTGGGAAAAACTTGTCCCAAACCCCGTGAGAGAAGTCGCCGCCCCTGTTTGGGGAAAGGGGGAACGATGAGTTGTCGTTTCAAGGGAAACATCATGCTTGTGCGGAGACCTGCAGTTGACGGAATGTGCTGGAGTTTAGACGATGGCGTAATTCGTGTGTTTGTGGAATATCTGCTCTGCTTCGCGCTGAGTGAGTGAGTGAGTAACGAGGTAACGTGAGTGAGAGAAGAACGATTAAGGGAAGGCCCCTTTTCTGGTTGTTTCTCGTGTGGGTATTTCATTTTGTGTTCTCTGCAAATAGGAGATATATCACTTGTTGATTCTGTCTTTTATGTGCTTTTTTTAAAATAGTTTTTTTTTTAATAGCCCTTGTTATATTTTAGGTCAACAGTTCCATTGACAGTGGATAGATCCACAAACCAAAAAAATTATGTCCTTAATTTTTTATTGGTGCTAGATTACTACTACTATTACTATTACTACTACTACTACTACTACTACTACTACTACTACTACTACTACTACTACTACTACTACTACTACTACTACTACTACTACTACTACTACTGCTGCTGCTGCTGCTGCTGCTGCTGCTGCTGCTGGTGCTGCTGGTGCTGCTGCTGCCGCAACTACTACTACTACTACTACTACTACTACTACTACTACTACTACCACTACTACTACTACTACTACTACTACTACTACTACTACTACTACTACTACTACTACTACTACTACTACTACTACTTCTTCTTCTTCTTCTTCTTCTCCTACCCCACCCAATACTCTCCTTCTTATCGTTTTTTCTCATTTACCTTCGTCATCCTCATCTTCTTCTTCATTAAAGAATCATGATGATGAGTCAGCATGTTCTCTACAGAACGTCGCTCTCCTCACGGCACGCCTGAAACTATCCCTTTCCCTAGCCAGCTCTCCAGCCCTATGCGCTTTCTATGCATCTTCTATGTCTTGTATTCATCTTCGCAGAGGTCAAGCCCTGCCTCGCTTTCCAAAAACTGCACCCTTCATCACCCGCTTTTCCAACCCACCTTCCTTGAAGACTGCGTATTACAATTTCTTACTGTTTGTTGCCTTGGCAATCAAAATCGCTAATCATATTATTAACCTTAAATTGAAACGCGGTATAAACTGTGACGTTATATATTAGTTCATTTATATGCCCTTTTTTCCCACCTGCACAGGATTCTTGACTGAGTGACTGTCACTTAACTGAGGATTACAAATTACTTGAACCAATGAAAGCCGAGTATGAAGCATGACTGGAGCGTTTCCATGGATACGGCCTCTAGGACAAGATGGTGTCTGCTCTGCTTGTGGATCCTACTGGCGGTAGCCGGAAGTGCGGACTTGGACGAGGGTAAGCGACCATGTTGCCAGTGTGTTTTGGGGAGTCTGTGAACTAGTGATTTTCCTTGAGAATGTCAGACTGTTGTAACTAGGCTTTCTACCTTTCTGTCTCCGTCTGTTGAAGGAAAACGCCATCTGTCTGTCTATTATATATGGTCATGGTGCCGGGATCCCGGGTTCAATCCCAGCTGCGGGCTATGTGCCTTGCGTTGGTTTCGACAGTGGTATCAAGAAAGCCGACCGTCCAGTAGCAATGGCAAACTACTGGACGTAAATTTGCCTAGAAAAACCAGCCAGGGGCTGTTGGGGTTGGTTCTGCAACGTTCTGTAAAGGATACGCAACTAACCTATTTTATATATATATATATATATATATATATATATATATATATATATATATATATATATATATATATATATATATATATATATATGTCTGTCTGCTGGCATGCCTGTCTGTCTATCTCTGTGCCTGTCTGTGTATATGTGTATCCTTCTGTCTGTCTGTCTGCTGGCATGCCTGCCTGTCTATCTCTGTGTCTGTCTGCCTGTCTGTGTATATGTGTATCCTTCTGTCTGCTTGTCTGCGTATATGTGTATCTGTCCATCAGTCTACCTCTCTACGTGCTTGGTCTGTCTGTCATTTTAGCGAGGCGTAGCACCCCTTAAATACCCCCCCCCCTTCCCTCCGACCCTAGAATGTGTAAAGAGACCAAGGGGCACCTGCGTCCTCCATGTTTTATTTGTGACGGCGCCCCTGCCCTCACCACCACCACCAGCAGCAGCAGCAGCAGAAGCAGAAGGTCAATCCCCCCCCCCCCCCCCAACTCACGTTCGTCTGTTCTACCGTAAACGCTCACATCACCATACCCCTACCTCCTCCTCCATCACAACTACAACAAACCACTTCCTGCACAAAATCAATCGCTCAAATATTTACGCTTGACTCACCTCGATTGTCCGGGCTGGGTTTAGCATTTTCAGCAGCGGGGGCCCCTCTGTTACTGGCAGCAGATGATGAAAGTTGAATAAATAAACGATGGCAAAAACCTGGTGTGGGTTGATCATTAGAGCGTCTTATGTGGGAGAATCATAGTTTCAAACCCCCATCCACCCCTTTAAACCTTTCTTCTCCACCACTCTTTTTTGTCCCCTTTATGAACATATTACTCGGTTCTTTTCCTTGTTTCACCCCATCTCGGTGGCTCCGACATGTCATTGGGATTTCTTTGGTAAGTCCGGTATTATTTGGAGGCAGGGGTTTAGGGTTAGTGTTTGTCGGGGTTCAGATCACACCCTAGCACCCCTGTACTATTGGTCTTTCCCACAGTTTCCCTATAAAGTGTTGGGAGTCCACGAGGCAGGGTGAAATAAAATAAAAGAACCTAATATTCTTTAGGTATAAATTACAGTTACTGTGTGAAAGATGGTATTTAGAAGGGTCAAATGCAAGGCGGGCCTGCTTGCCCAGTTTGTGACTCAATAATAAAATAAAGTTCTTTCATTTGTTCGTTCACTCCCTCACTATTTCCATCCCTTTCCACCCACTCCTTCTCTCAGGGTGGTATTAAGACTGGCCGGCGTGCCCATTTCTTAACCTTTTAAAAATAGTTCTTTCGTTCTCTCTCTCTCTCTCTCTCTCTCTCTTTCTCTCCTTTTCTCTCTCTCTCTCTCTCTCTCTCTCTCTCTCTCTCTCTCTCTCTCTCCCCCCCTCTCTCTCTCCAGATGTTACTTTTCCTATTTAGTTCCCCCTATATCTGGTACTCGGAGATGTTCTAGGAAAGGTCCATTGTTATAAGGGGTGCGGTGGGGTTAGTGTTACGGTTATTAGGTATCGGTATTAATTTCACATTTTCAAACCCCTACACTATTGGACTTTTCCGGGAACTTTTCATGAAGTATCGGAGTCCCCGAGATAGGGTGAATTAAAAGAAAAGAGCCCACCTGTTGTCATTCTGCCCTCTCTGTGTCCCCATCCTCCCTCTCTTTGTCCCCATCCTCCCTCTCTTTGTCCCCATCCTCCCTCTCTTTGTCCCCATCCTCCCTCTCTTTGTCCCTATCCCCCTCTCTGTGTCCCCATCCCCCTCTCTTTGTCCCCATCCCCCTCTCTGTGTCCCCATCCCCCTCTCTGTGTCCCCCATCCCCCTCTCTGTGTCCCCATCCCCCTCTCTGTGTCCCCCATCCCCCTCTCTGTGTCCCCATCCCCCTCTCTGTGTCCCCCCATCCCCCTCTCTGTGTCCCCCATCCCCCTCTCTGTGTCCCCATCCCCCTCTCTGTGTCCCCCATCACCCTCTCTGTGTCCCCATCTCTGTCTTAAAAGTCTGTATCTTAGGACATACTGTAAACGAGCCATCGTGCCCAAAACTTAACCCTTAAAATTCTGTCTGTCTGTCTGTCTGTCTGTCTGTCTGTCTGTCTGTCTGTCTGTCTGTCTGTCTGTCTCTCTCTCTCTCTCTCTCTCCGTATCTCCGCTGTCATTCTGCTCGCTCCCTCCCCCCGGCCACTCTTGAAAGTATCATACCGACGCTTCCCTGGTGCTTTCGCAAATTTACACAGCCTAGTCACGTGATGGGACCCGCGTGACCTATGATGTTGATATTGTATTAACAGTCAATATAGCGTTTACAGTAAGTGGACTAACCACAGTACCGCTCAGAATCTGATGTTAAGCGGTGGGTGGGTGGTTAAGCGTGACAGATTGTCGATCGGTTTAGGAAATTAATCGCCATTTTTTTTTCTGGTTTGTTTTCATTTCAGTAGTGATATATTTGCCACCATTAGTACTGACCTAAACCCTTATTTATCTCTCTTATTTATCCTCAATATGGGCAAATGTCATAGTGAGAGAAATGTGTATGAAGTTAGTGTAAGAGAACCTTTTTTTTAGAGAGATACAGACAGGCAGTAAAGGCAAATAGAGAGAGAGAGAGAGAGAGAGAGAGAGAGAGAGAGAGAGAGAGAGAGAGAGAGAGAGAGAGAGAGAGAGAGAGAGTGAGTGTGAAAAAAAAAACATTGTTTACCTAAGAGTTGCGAGAAAACAATGTTGAGTTCAGAGTGAAAGAAAACAATGTTGAGTTAAGAGTGAGAGAAAACAGAGTTAAGAGTGAGAAGAAAACAGTGTTGAGTTAAGAGGGAGAACACATCAGTGTTGTGAGGGAGTGGATATTGAGTTACAGTGTTATGTAATGTTATGTTATCACAGTCGACGTCATTGCACGTTGGGCATTCCCATGCGTGCTCAGTTAACCGATGCAACAGCCACTCCAAAGTACTTCTACTAATTGTTCGCACGAGAAGCTGGTTATATTGTCTCCTAACTCGGCCTTGAAGACGGCAAATATGTGCTTTACCGTGGTTTGCTCCCATGTCACGCAATCGTGTTAGTGTCAGGGATTCCTCAAATAGTGTTAAGTTAGGAAAAGTAAACAATGTTAAGTTAGAGGAAGACGAGAGCCAATTAAAGCATTGAATAAGAGTGAGAATTCAAGTGTTTTGATTGGGAGTTCAGTGTCAAGTTCTCGGATAGTGGTACGAGAGCTACACCGGGGAAGAGGTTATGAGCCTAGGCTAGTAACATTCCCAAAGACAGCAGTTGTAACACTGTTGCCAGCCTTCATTTACCGACGGGACACAATTTATTTTTACTATTTACAAGCATGTCTAATCTTTTACCTCGCTTTGTTGATGCCCCAACTTTTGCTCTACTCTTGTTTCCCTCTTCAGTTTGCTTTGATTATACCTCTATGTTCATACCCCTTTTCCATCTCTTGTCTCAACTCCCCTCACTCTGTTCATCTCTCCCCCCCCCCTCTCTCTCTCTCTCTCTCTCTCATACATCACTTAGACGAGAATGCTATATCTTGTGAGCTGCAAAGAAGAATCGCCGCATTGTCCAGTCTGTCTGCTGGACAATTTTCGAATTTACTAATTTTAAGAATCGACATCATAGTACACCGGGCATACCCATAGATGCTCCGTCTCCCGCAGCAAATGACGTAAGGTGTAGATGCTAACTGTTCTCGTAGCTGCACACTGATTATACACACGCCGATCTATTCCTCTCATCCCTCCTTTTTTGTCTGATCTACACTTAATTCCTCTTTCATACATTCTTGCCCATGTTATTTCATCTAATCTCGTGTCTTCTACCAAAAGTCCTTTATAAATGGCCTTAAGAATATCTCCCTGCTCGACACAGACAGCAGTAATAATGAAATATCACAAGCATTTGAAAGCAAAACAAAACACACATCATCAACACACAAAACAACAGTTTGGAAAGAGGCAGTAGTGCCATAAAAGGCGGGAAACATTCTGTTGTCATTGTTTGCAGACGAAAATCTGCCACAGACCTCTGGGGAGAATCCGTTAATTGCTACAGCGCTCCCGATTCGGACAGCGTTGTCTGGACGGCAGCTCACGGGTTCATCCAATTTTTACAATGATTGCTCCCTTGCGGTTGCCAATTGTCTTTGCATTCAAGGGATGTCTTCAGCGGAGAGACCCGACCCGGGCCAAACAAGCAGGATGAAATATTGAAGATTCGGGCCTGTTATTGAATTAGGCAGAATGTATTATTCAGCTGCTTTTGGCCACACGACGGCGGACTTCAATATATATATATGTTTATTTACTCTAATGGTATTTTCTAATGGCGCCTGTGTTATTTCAGTTCTTTTGAATATCAGAAGATGTGCTTTTGTAGAAGAATAGAAGAGCTGCTAGTTTTAGTGGACTAAGAGGTGAAGAAAAGACGCTGGCGTTGGATAGGACACACGCTGAGAAAACCCTGAGAGTAATATAACTCGAATGTCTTTGCACCGGAACCCAGAGGGGCATAGGAATAAAGGAAGACCCGTAAAAAATCAAATGGAAAAGGAAGTTGGACAATGAGGTAAAAAAAAGGGAGAGGGCATCGGCAGAGCTGCGTACGATAGCGAAAGATAGAACGACTTGAGTTGGTTGAAGGCCCATGCTCCTTTGGGGGTTAGAAAGACAGAAAAAGCAGAGGAAGAGCTGCTATAGCGTAGTGGCATGTCAGCTCTAGCGTTTTCTGTTCGAATCGGCACTTTCCATATGGGTCCCGGAGCCGCATTTCAGAAAAATAAGAATCGGTCCGCTTGTGGTACAAGGCGAGTGATGAAGGTCGAAGTCAAACGAGAGGCAGTGAACCAACAGTCTGCATACAGACATATAACCTAAATCTATGAAATGATTCTACATTGAAAACTCAAGTTGTGGAACAAGACCACATTCCAGAAGCGGACGAACCACCAGAAGCTTGCGCCAGGGTGTCAGCTTGCTAACGCTAATGAGGAGAAGAAGAACGTTAAATAAATATCCGGACAGCAAATAATGTTACAATAAATGTTAACTTTTCGAAATATCAGCCTAAAGTCAGGTAGATAATAAAACGATATGCTCTCTAGACAGTCCACAGTAAACGATATCTCCTCATAAGACAGTACACAGTAAACGATATCTCCTCATAAGACAGTACACAGTAAACGATATCTCCTCATAAGACAGTACACAGTAAACGATATCTCCTCATAAGACAGTACACAGTAAACGATGTCTCCTCATAAGACAGTTCACAATAAACGATAACTCCTCATAAGACAGTACACAGTAAACGATATCTCCTCATAAGACAGTACACAGTAAACGATATCTCCTCATAAGACAGTACACAGTAAACGATATCTCCTCATAAGACAGTACACAGTAAACGATATCTCCTCATAAGACAGTACACAGTAAACGATATCTCCTCATAAGACAGTACACAGTAAACGATATCTCCTCATAAGACAGTACACAGTAAACGATGTCTCCTCATAAGACAGTTCACAATAAACGATAACTCCTCATAAGACAGTACACAGTAAACGATATCTCCTCATAAGACAGTACACAGTAAACGATATCTCCTCATAAGACAGTACACAGTAAACGATATCTCCTCATAAGACAGTACACAGTAAACGATGTCTCCTCATAAGACAGTTCACAATAAACGATAACTCCTCATAAGACAGTTCACAATAAACAATATTTCCTTATAAGTCAGTCCACAATAAACGATATCTCATCATAAGACAGTTTACAATAAACAATATCTCATCATAAGACAGTTTACAATAAACGATATCTCATCATAAGACAGTTTACAATAAACAATATCTCCTCATAAGACAGTTTACAATAAACGATATCTCATTACAAGACAGTTAACATTAAACGATATGTCATCATAAGACAGTTTACATTTAACGCTATCTCATCATAAGACAGTTCAAAATAAACGCTATCTCATCATAAGACAGTTTATAATAAACGATATCTCATCATAAGACCGTAAACGACTTCTCCCCCAGCTTAAGAACCTTTGGCAATAGAAATGTTAGTTCTGAAATATGGAAAAGTATCCATTTTGTGTATGTGTACATTTGATTTGAATATCTGGCCGGCGTATCTCCCCGTGTAACTTTATCTAGTGTAATTTCCCCAGCCCTGGCTTCCCTGGCGTGTGAAAGTATCCTACCCGGCTGCCGAGTCATTACTGGGCTGAAGTGCCGTGGGACAGGCACCCAATAAGTAGAACCTTCCTTCTGTGTTAGCTTCGGCACCGGATTTTGTACCCTGCTAGCGGTCCACCACCTCGGCAGTCTCCGGGTCTGGCTCTATATATTTTGTCTCATATTTTTTGTTTGAACTGAGGTAACCCCAGAAATGTGAAATGAGATATGAAATTGGTTTTTAGTGTTGAGAAAGCTGGGATGGGGTTGAAAAAAAAAAGGGGGGGGGGAGGGGGGTAATATACTTATGGGAATAAGATAAAGACGTGTTATTTAACTCTTGGGGCTAGGGAAGGTTTTTTACGATGTGAAAGATGCGTTTACCAGAAAGGGTTAAAATAATGCAACGGTAGAAGAAATTATCTTTTTCTTCTTCCTCTTCTTCTTCTTCTTCTTCTTCTTCTTCTTCTTCTTCTTCTTCTTCTTCTTCTTCTTCTTCTTCTTCTTCTTCTTCTTCTTCTTCTTCTTCTTCTTCTTCTTCTTCTTCTTCTTCCCTCCTCCTCTTCAACACTAAGTCGTGTTTTTCTTTTACATTCGCCCTTAAAATGGCGGTTGATACGTTGTGTTGTGGTTTACAGCTAGGCTGTTACTTCTACGCCCTACAGTCACATTCGTTTTCAGCTTGTCTTTAATTAGTGGTTTCTTGCGATATTATTATCAATGGGTAATTGGTCAGTTTTACCTGTCTGTCTGTCTGTCTGTCTGTCTGTCTGTCTGTCTGTCTGTCTGTCTGTCTGTCTGTCTGTCTGTCTGTCTGTCTGTCTGTCTGTCTGTCTGTCTGTCTGTCTGTCTGTCTGTCTGTCTGTCTGTCTGTCTGTCTGTCTGTCTGTCTGTCTGTCTGTCTGTCTGTCTGTCTGTCTGTCTGTCTGTCTGTCTTATATATTCTGTCTCTACTGTCTGTGTATGTGTATATTCTCTCTCTCTCTCTCTCTCTCTCTCTCTCTCTCTCTCTCTCTCTCTCTCTCTCTCTCTCTCTCTCTCTAAATAGAACCCTTGAACTCACACAGAAAGCTCAGCCCACTAAACGCAAGCATTGGTTTGCCATGCCCCTGACTAGGACACATAGCTAACAGCTTTCAGTGACATGATGGATCCAGGATCCAGCCCCATTTCTGACAAGTTTTAAGGACCCCCCCCTCCCCCCCCCCCCCCCGCATCCAACACCTGGAAGCTCCGACTCCATACCTGACTAATGGTCCCAGAGTAATTTTCACAGCCTGCCTATTTGTTCGCTCAAGTAAAGACGGTCCAAGCCCAGCGCTAGGCTCATTATTTCGCAAGAGTAGATCTATTTTCCTGTTGTGAGGGATTTAGCAATGAAAGGTAAAGCGCGGAATGAGTCAGGTAAATGGATAACGGGGGGTTCTCATGTTCGATGTTGTTACCTGCTGGTTTTGGGGTGTTTTGGGGATGTTCTTTGTATTTGGACGTCTGCAGTCGTCATCATCATCATCGTGCTGTGTCATGACCGTAAAGCCTAGACTGTTACGGTAGGCTGTTTTAGAGTATCATCAAAATAGGGGATCAGGCCTGAGTTCTTGCTCCTCTAAAGCGATGTGGTGAAGTCTTCCCAGCCTTTGGGTGTTGTAGAATCATATTAGTGAAAACTTATGTGGACGCTTTGTAGATGTGGTTTTATAGACCATAATTTGATTTGATTCAAAAACCGACTTCACAGCACTTGGGGCATTCCCATAAGCGTTCCGTCACCATCTTCAGCAGCCAGCAAAGAGTTTCGATACTAATGGTTCCAGGAGCATTTTGATTAAACATCAGTCTTGCCTTTCCTCTGAGCCTCGAGCATCTGCCAGAACCTCTCGTCACTCCCCGCTGCATCAATCTCACCGTACACGCTCTCCCACAAGGCACTAACCACGTCTGCCTTATTATGTATCAGTATTCCACCAAGTTGTGCAGAGCCAGCCAGTCTGTCAGCCTGTTTATTTCCCAACACACCGGCGTGCCCCGGGGAAAAAATCCAGACAATACTCCTTACACGTGTCCTCCGCAGCGAAGCATACCACTGTGCACGAAGCATACCTGTTCTGATCTTCCTCAGCATGCTTTCTGAATCAACTACAATCACGATCTGTGTGTATGTCGTGTTCTCTAGCCAGCGAAAAGCTGCGGTGACCGCCTATAGACCAGTTACGAGAAAACCCTGGACAGATTTAAAAAAAAAAAAACATACCACATCAGAAAGAGGCACAATGTATTCTCTGGTCATGTGATGAGAGAAAGAGAAAACTGGAGTCCATGAAACCTATGGTGCCATTTCAATGGTTTGAAATGAATTCTGTCCGTATTCCATAGTTATGGATTTCAAGCTGTACGATATACATGGCCAGTAAGATACCTTTTGTGTGTGTGTGTGTGTGTGGGGGGGGGGGGGGGGGTTGACTAGTTGACCATGTTCTTATTGCACTTGTATGCATGGCGAGGCGCACACGCCGTCTAGAGGTGACAGGTTCAATTCCTGGCACGGTAACTAGCTTTCGACTTTTTATGTTGTCTGGTGTTTTCTTGTCTTTCTACTTCTTTCTATGAGTGCCGATCAGTACACTTTCTGTTACTTGATTAATTCACCATGACAGAAGGAAAGTTGGAGGGGAGGAGGAGCAGAGGGAGACCCGAGAGAACAGATACTGGACAGTTTAGCATCATGGCATGGAGGGTCGTCTGTGTCAGAGTTGATTGAAAGTATTCGAGACAGAAGGTTGTGGATAGACATGACTACCAACGCCACACGGCATGGCAGAAGTATATTTTTCTACCTATCTTGGGAGAAGGGTTTCGAATAAAAATGTGACCGCGTTCAACCGGCTCCCAAAAAGTGCCTCCTAAACGAGCTTTCGGTTATGATTGTGAACTGTTTTTTGTGTGTGTGTTCTACATTAAATGGCCCAAATTGTGGATTATTATTATTATCTGTTTACTGTGTGGTGTTAATCTAGGTATGTCTAGGTCTGTATGTTGGTCTGGCAGATAGTTCCTCTGTGAGTGCTTGCTAACTGTTTGTATGTTTACACATATCCGTTTGCAGCTGCTTGTGAGGCATGTATGTTTACACATATCCGTTTGCAGCTGGTTGTGAGGCATGTATGTTTACACATATCCGTTTGCAGCTGGTTGTGAGGCATGTATGTTTACACATATCCGTTTGCAGCTGGTTGTGAGGCATGTATGTTTACACATATCCGTTTGCAGCTGGTTGTGAGGCATGTATGTTTACACATATCCGTTTGCAGCTGGTTGTGAGGCATGTATGTTTACACATATCCGTTTGCAGCTGGTTGTGAGGCATGTATGTTTACACATATCCGTTTGCAGCTGGTTGTGAGGCATGTATGTTTACACATATCCGTTTGCAGCTGGTTGTGAGGCATGTCTCACCTTCTCTTTCACCATGTATTCATTATGTTGAGAGATTAAGAAAGTTGACTTTTTTTTGTAGACTTTCATGTGCTCAACAGGGCTGAAAATGGGATTTTTCTGTTTGTTTTGAAAAACCCAGCTAAGCTAAACAAAAACCCAAGCAATACATAAGCAAAGAATAAAAAAAAAAAAAAAACCTAGATTGTTGGAATGTACACAATTTATAGTAACGAAACAAAACATTTACCACTTTTATGTAAGGATATGTCGGCTCTTCGGCTAAGTCGATGCGAACGTTTCGTGATGCCGGGGTGCCGGGTTCGATCCCAACTGCTGACCATGTGCCTTGCGTTGGTTTCTACAGTGGTATCAGGGGGCCGACCGTCCAGCAGCAGTGGCAATTACTGGATCTAAATTTGCCAGGGGCTGTTGGGGTTGGTTCTGCAACGTCCTGTAAAGGATACGCAACTAACCTATATAAGGACATATTAAAAAAAAAAAAAACAACCCCAGATTTCCCCAAGTCGTCAAATAAAAACTCAGATCTGGGGGTAAAAACCAAGTATTGGTAGCCCTGGTGCCCAACTGACGCTCCCAGCGATAAACAGGAGGCTCGGTTTGAGCGCCCCCTCCCCCAAATCCTTCAGTAAGAATATAACTTGCTCGACACAGTGTTTTCATTTTCCTCGGCCAAGTCTCGCACAACAGTTGAGATCGCTAATGTATTCGCCAGATGTTGACGTGCTAGACGGCCGAGACTTGACGAGTTTTGTGAGTTGGGAAGATAACGACGGCCGAGGTATAGAAACAGCAGAGAGCTCACGTTTTACTCTTTTTGATGTCATTGCTTCTGCAGCAACTCGTCCGAGGTATATATACTTGTTTCTTCTTGGACAGGGATTCTGAAATAGTTCGAGTGTGGGGACATGCAGTTTTTGCCCCTTGTAATTCATGACGTGCTGCGCTGGTCGTTGTCTGCATGCAACCTTCTATCTCGTATAAGCACTAAAAATGTCTCATAAAGATGTAGTGTTTTGTTATCAGAATCGACGTCGCTGCACTTTGGGAATTCCTATGCGAACCCAGTCCTTCAGTGCATTCCCCACTTCAAGATAACTATACTGACTGTTCCCATGAGGAGTTGGTTATAATGTTTTCTATCTTTGCCTCGATGGCGACATACATGTGCTTCGACATGCTTTACTACCAGGTGACGCAATCGTATTTGTATCAGAGATTTGTAATAAGCCACCAGCCCAGGATGTAAAGCGTTGATGATATCTGCCCTGTCCGTGCATCTCTCCACTTGCCTTAGGGCAGTGCTTACCGTTCACGCCGGCGTGACTAGTTGTATAGATCCAGGTGAGGGTGGTTAAGTGCAAATTGCAAATGCTTTTTACTCGTTCACGACGTATGCTTCCTGTTGCGATTTTCTGAAACATGTTCCTTTAGTGTGCAACTTGGTGTTACTGAAACATGTTCATGCAGCGTGCAACTGGGTGTTTCTGAAACATGTTCATGTAGTGTGCAACTTGGTGTTACTGAAACATGTTCATGCAGCGTGCAACTGCGTGTTTCTGAAACATGTTCATGTAGTGTGCAGCTGCGTGTTTTTGAAACATGTTCATGTAGTGTGCAACTGCGTGTTCCTGAAACATGTTCATGTAGTGTGCAACTGGGTGTTTCTGAAACATGTTCATGTAGTGTGCAGCTGTGTGTTTCTGAAACATGTTTATGTAGTCTGCAACTGCGTGTTTCTGAAACATGTTCATGTAGTATGCAACTGCATGTTTCTGAAACATGTTCATGTAGTCTGCAACTGCGTGTTTCTGAAACAGGTTCATGTAGTCTGCAACTGCGTGTTTCTGAAACATGTTCATGCAGCCTGAAACATGTTCATGTAGTGTGCAACTGCGTATTGCACTGTTACTCTGTAGTGTGCAACTGCGTTTTTGAAAATAGACTCACGTTCAGCAAGCATCCCTGAAGAGGAAGCTTTTGGTTATGATTGTGACCAGGTTATATGTGCCATACACCATGGCTTAACATTGCTAGCCACCAAATAGCTCTGAAAAGAACGCTTGCAGAGTTGATGCGATCAGAGGAGGCAGACCCAAATACTGTCGAGACATGTGACAAAGTCGTCTACCGGCCAGCCAGTGGGTGACTCGGTCGCTGATGTGGAAATCAGTGGGTAACTCTATTGTTCAGAAATAGATGTCCAACCAGAACTTTACGACGGAGTTTACAACTAGTTGAACGCCAAAAAAGACAATCTTGGGGTTACAATGTAACCACTGTGTGTGCATGTTCTGTGTATGTGTGTGAGAAAGAGGAAGAGACAGAGAGAAGGAGACAGAGAGAAGGAGACAGAAAGATAGAAAAGAAATAGTTACTTTCAGAACATAACAAATCCTTACAGTTTATACCAAAAGGGCAACAACTAGCCCTGGTCGCAGTCTAGTAGCTTCTGGCGGATTGTCTTTTCTTGATTCAAATTAAAATACCCATTCTGCCCTAACGAAGCCAATTTAGATGGGGAGTTATCGACTCAGAGTAACGCT
Source organism: Candidula unifasciata (assembly GCA_905116865.2). Classification (NCBI taxonomy): domain Eukaryota; kingdom Metazoa; phylum Mollusca; class Gastropoda; order Stylommatophora; family Geomitridae; genus Candidula; species Candidula unifasciata. The sequence continues at coordinate 293,206 of CAJHNH020001668.1, forward strand.
CAGATTTGAGCGCGCCAGGCCAGAACATTCGCAGAGAAGCGTAAATTTAAGAACTTCCTCGGGAAATCGGCGCCAAGTTTTTAATTCTCATCAAAATGCCAACACATTTAGCGTTAAAATGATTACGGTGAATTGATTTTTAGCGTTGTGAATATTGCTACAAAACTAGAAATGGGGAAATACGTGTATGTAGCTTTTCGTGGTCATCACAACGGCGTGTGTGTGTGTGTGCGCGCACGCGCTTTTGTGTGTGTGTGCAGCCAATCAGGGTGGTAGACAGTGTTTGCAACGACTAAGAATGGTGTACAACCCAGTCGTGATTATGGAAACGGTATGAGTTGAGTTGATTCAAGAACCGACACCACAGCACTCGGGGCATTTTCATAAGCGCCTCCTCCCGAATTCAACAGCCATCGCAGAGTTCCAATTCCAGTGTTGCCAGTAGCATTCTGATTAGACGTCCGTCTTGCCTTTCCTTTCAGCGTCGAATATCGGCCAAATCCACTTGTCGCTCCCTGCTGCATCACTCTAACCAGACTGTGGTGATCCATTTGTTTCTGCGAATTGTACACGCTCTCCCACATGGCCCCAACCACATCTGCCTTATCATGCATCAGAATTCCCCCAAGTTGTGAAGAGCCTGCCAATCTGTCCGCCTATTCGTTGCCCAACACACCCACCTACCCGGAGAAAAGATCCAGACAGTGCTTCTCAGCCGTGATCTCTGAAGCCAGGCATTTCTGTCCTCACCTTCCTCAGCAGAAACGGTGCGTGCACAGCCAATTAGGGTCATGAAAATTGTATTTATTATATATAGCCAGCTTTGTCCAGAGGATTGTTTCCGTGACACCAGATTTGGTCTCAGACATGGAACCCTGTCTTTCTTCGCAGAATGGCTAGCCTTTTGCCGAGAGCGTCGCACTGAGGACGAATTCCGTAGCCCCAGCGACAGTCCCAAATAATCGTCCTGAAATTTCGTGATCTAATTATGGAAAACCTTCTTTAACGCCGTGTCCTAGCATCTAGAGTCAAAAACCATCGCTTATGGATCAGAAGGGTCGTAATTCAATTTGCGCATCGAGTCTGATTTATTTCAGACATGCCTTTTGGCTCCCACGTCGGCCTAGCCCAAAATTGGCTTAATAGTAAGTAAGTAAGTAAAGATCCTTTTTTCACGCTTTTAGGCGCATCGGGTATATGGGAAGAGATCCCATATTTTCTCAGACCATCGGCACTAGGTGGGTAATATGGTCAGCATTACGCCGGCCGTCTCTACTTTCCCGGGACAGCCACCATCGTACCCATTTTAGACTGTGTTGACCTGCGACGCCTTAAAACACGATAAAAATCCCCGCAGCCAGCAGTACGTCGGAATTACGAGTCAGGCTCGCAACGTCTAAGCCACCGACGCCACATAAAATTAGGGTAATAGTGGAATTAAATTGAACAAACAAAATGCAGAAAAAGGTTTCCAAATGTATAGTATAGATTTCAGAAGATGATGTGGTGGTATTATTATACACATATAATTTTGAATTCGAATAAATTTTGTGTGTGCAAGAGACATGTCTTCCCCCCCCCCCCCCAAGTTATTTTAAGTGTCATCTTTAAACCAAAAAAAAAAAAAAACCCCAAATATTTTAAAATTTTGTTTCTTTATCTTTTTCCTTCCTTACTTCTTTCTTTCTTTTTTTAATTTTTTTTTTATTGTGGGCTTAACAAATTAGAAGTCATCTTATACTTGGCAGATATCTTATACACAGCAAATGTACATTTTTGTACTTAATTATATTCTCTGAAAATAAAATATAATGCGTCTTTTGAAGCAAACTTTTGATGCTAGTTTTTCTTCCCAGAGAAACAAGGTAGAACTTGGGTACTGAGCCTGGGTCGTCTTCTGTGACTTAGGCGTTGCGAACGCGCTTCGTAATGCTGGAGTGCCTGGTTCGATCGCAGCTGTAGATCTTGCGTTGGTTTCGAGAAGTGGCAAACTACTGGACATAAATTTGCCTAGAAAAAGCACAACAGCCAGGAAATGCTGGGGTTGGTTCTGCAACGTCCTGTAAAGGATACGCAACTGACCCAACTGAGCCTGGAGAAAAGTCTCGACTCGGTTCCGCCAGGTGCAAGATTTCTGCTGCCAGTTTGTCTTTCAGACTCAAGTCGCCAACCTCATCACGGGAACGAGTGCACCACGGCTTGAGTAAAATACATCGTCTGCAGCGATAGCTCAAATAAACAAAACTAACAGTTTAATGCGATAATAAAGCTTTCCCTGGCGTGTGCCTGTCTTATCATGTCAGATGATATGGACGTATATAGCACTGCTATTAGGCGTATCTGATAACGCAATTGGGGCGGCAAAGGAAATAGCGATGTATATGCGTTTTTAGTTTAGTCTGTTGCAGTATCCTCTCGTTTACTTTCGTCTGAAACCCGAGAACCAGGCCATGAAATGCCTGAAAAAAGTCGGATGTATCGACCGAAAGGCGGGAATATATAGAAGCTGTTATTAACATCGACAGCTCCAATGAAACCAGAGTCAGCGATAACAGATACCGAACGAACGATGGAGAAGAGGAGAAGGTGGTCATTGAGAAATAGCAGCAGCAGCAGCAACAGTAGTAGCAGCAGTAGTAGTAGCAGCAGTAGCAGCAGCAGCAACAGTAGTAGTAGTAGTAGTAGTAGCAGCAACAGTAGTAGTAGTAGTAGTAGTAGTAGCAGCAGCAGCAGCAGCAGCAGTAGTAGTAGTAGTAGTAGTAGTAGTAGTAGTAGTAGTAGTAGTAGTAGTAGTAGTAGTAGTAGTAGTAGTAGTAGTAGCAGCATCAGCAGCAGTAGTAGTAGTAATATTAGGAGGAGGAGCAGCAGCAGCAACAGTAGTAGTAGTAGTAGTAGTAGTAGTAGCAGCAGTAGCAGCAGTAGCAGCAGCAGTAGTAGTAGTAGTAGTAGTAGTAGTAGTAGCAGCAGCAGCAGCAGCAGCAGCAGCAGCAGCAGTAGTAGTAGTAGTAGTAGTAGTAGTAGTAGTAGTAGTAGTAGTAGCAGCATCAGCAGCAGTAGTAGTAGTAATATTAGGAGGAGGAGCAGCATCAGCAGCAGTAGTAGTAGTAATATTAGGAGGAGGAGCAGCAGCAGCATCAGCAGCAGCAGTGATGGTAGTACTGAAAGAAAACGAGAAGTAGTAGTAGTAAGAGTAGTATATTCTATTTCATCTCCTAGTGGATCTAATATTGTGTCTGTTCGTGGATATATTGTTTTGTCTCCCAGCTGATGTGCTATATTTTCTACTACTGAGAGGCGAGGAGAGCCAACAGGCTGCATAGCATCAGTTAAATCTGCGAAATAAATGTGCATGCAAATCTCTGTTCCGGGATAGGACTAACGGCCACAAGTATAAAGTTAGTTGTCTTATCTTTTACAGGTGATTGTCTTTTTTTTTCCGCGGCTTCATAGAGCGGTAACTCAGCTGGCAATAGGGCACCAGCCCAGCGACCAGCACGGGTTAAACCAAGCATGGGTACCAGAGCTGACACTCTGCGGTAATTGGAGGAACGTGGCTGTAGCTACAGAGTTACGTGCGAACAGCGACACAGGCGGACAATTCTTATCAGCTGTCCGCACTGGTGGCAGAGCACTTATGGTTTATAACCGTGTGCCATGACGCTGGTTCACATCTCCCGACTTTACCTTTACCGCAGAGATATGAGTTATGAGAGCCGGACCAGACCGGGATCCAAGACCTCAAATACCACACCCGGCTTGGGACTTTAGAAATTAAAAAAAAAACAACAACAGGACTATCAGGTGTGGCTTCACACTACACAGACTAGGACACCAAATAAGATAGCCAGGGAACCTTCCTTCCTTTAAGCAGGCCTTCGGGCGGTTGACAAAGGATCAAGTTTGGAATGTTTGTGTCTCAATTTGAATTGGAATTTACAGGGCATTGCAGAACCAGCTACAGCATGTGTGTGTGTGCGTGCGTGCGTGTGTGGGTGGCTGTTGTGTTTTTTTTTTTTTGGGGCAAATTTATGCCCTGTAGTTTGCCATTGGACGGTCGGCTTCTCGATACCAGTGTCGAAACCAACGCAAGGCCCGCGCAGCTGGGATCGATCCCGGTTACCCTGGCGTTGCGAAACTTGTTTGCAACGCCTAAGTCTCATACGCCGACACAAGTATAAGAACAACCAAAACCCGCCGGAGTTTACTTTTTGTTAAGGCTAAAAAGAAGGAGAGGACAAAGAAAAAGAATCTTTTTTCTTCTTTTTCTTTTTCTTCTTCTTCTTCTTCTTCTTTGCGTTTACCAGCTGTAAACTCTAGTGGAAAGTTTTGATTGTTCGTCCACTTCTGGACTGCAGTTCTGTTCTAAAACCCGGGTTTTGTGTGTGTATCCGTTTGATACTTCTGAAACATTTGTGTTCAGACTGTTGGTTCATTGCCTCTCAGGCAAATGCACTCCGACTTTGAAGGAAGCTTCCAGTTAGTCGATTCTTACGACAGGCTTTTGGGTAGGCAGTGGGTCTATTCTTGTTTTCCCTATAATAGGGCCCCGGAACCCACACGAGATAGAAGAAGAATCGAACCCTATCGAACGTTGAGGATTGCACCGTGAAACCAGATCTTTAACCACAGTGCAACAGAGGCATCATTTGCCCCTCCCCTCGCCTATTTCTGTTAATTTTTCTTTTCTAAACATGAAAATACTCATCTCCTAACTAGCTTGACAAGAAACCCGCAGCAATCAGAACTGGTATTTGCACACCCCTTTCAAACGGGAAAATTAAATGTCCCGTATTTTTTTATTTTTTATTTACCAGGAACATGGAACAAATAAAAAGTGGGAAATTGGCAAGCATGTTCAACACGGTGTGCAATTTCTTATTCTCATTTCTCGATCATTTGCTGCAGCCCTGAAGAAAATATAATCTTCCGGTTAAAAAACAAAAATGGCGTGATTATCGTTTGGCAGATCGCTGCGTGAGTTTTTATACAAGGATATAACATTTCAGGGATCTTCTTTTCAATAAACAGGAAAAGGCAGGAGGGGATGGAACATAATAAACAAAGATGTATCTGGCAACCACACGAGCACTGAATGGAATACATGTTAGCAGTTAATTTTTGTGTGTGTGGCTAATACGGAGTTGCTATCTCTAGCATAAATCTTCATTTACACTGTTTAGGGGGGGGGGGGGGGGAAGTGAATACTTCAATGTTATATGATGAATTTCTCATTGGATGTCAATAATAGGTGACTCAACAGTTTGGTAGTTAACGAAGCGGTCGTGTAAACTGGTTTGTGTGTATTGGTTTGTTGGCTCGTTTGATTCATCAGCTTCTTCTTCTTCTTCTTCTTCTTCTTCTTCTTCTTCTTCTTCTTCTTCTTCTTCTTCTTCTTCTTCTTCTTCTTCTTCTTTTTTTCTTTTTTCTTTTTTTCTCTCTTTTTCTTCTTCTTCTTCTTCTTCTTCTTCTTCTTCTTCTTCTTCTTCTTCTTCTTCTTCTTCTTCTTCTTCTTCTTCTATCCCGATGTATTTCTTTTACATCTCACCTCACATGATGTCATTCTGCGTTTGACTCTATCCTTACATAATATTTCTGGCGTCTTTCTCACAGATTTGCTGTACACATCCTGCACATTCCCACAGCATTCGAATGTGTGTGTATCTCAGACACCAGGTGAATCTCTTGAGTCTTGCATCGTCTTCATCTGCTGTTGCCTTGTGAACCTCCTAATGTCATTATGATCACAGGTTTTTTATCACCATCCTTCAAGGGTTGTGTAATCATCAGTATTGAGTCTTTATCGTTCTACACTACAAAACTTATGTGGGTGTTGTTAAAGTAATGTAGGGTTTTTTGTGTGCTTGTTTTGCATTCACTACATTAAATACTGCACGTCTAGCAAAGGTGCCGGTACTCACCCCTAAGTGCCTCTAAGTGGGCAGAACGGTAAACAGCAATGCGTGCCCAATTCTGGACCCTTTGAAAATCAAGTTCGTTCGCTTGTTCTCCTGTTGGCGCAAAAAAAAAAAAAATGATCCATAAAAAGGTGCTGGTCTTGCGTACAGCAAGACACAAAAATACGTTACATGCTGTCTTGATAGCGACAGGTAGTCAGTCTTCTTCTTCTTCTTCTTCTTCTTCTTCTTCTTCTTCTTCTTCTTCTTCTTCTTCTTCTTCTTCTTCTTCTTCTTCTTCTTCTTCTTCTTCTTCTGCTTTTTCTTCTTCTTCTGCTTTTTCTTCTTCTTCTGCTTTTTCTTCTTCTTCTTCTTCTTTTTCTTCTTCTTTTTCTTCTTCTTCTTCTTCTTCTTCTTCTTCTTCTTCTTCTTCTTCTTCTTCTTCTTCTTCTTCTTCTTCTTCTTCTTCTTCTTATTCTTCTTCTTCTTCTTCTGCTTCTTTCTTTCTTCTTCTTCTTCTTCTTCTTCTTCTTCTTCTTCTTCTTCTTCTTCTTCTTCTTTTTCTTCTTCTTCTTCTTCTTCTTCTTCTTCTTCTTCTCCTGCTCCTCTTGCCCTTAAAAGGGTGTAACGAGAACCCTAGTCTTCTGTCTGTCGTCCTCTTTCCGAATTGTTAAAACATTTTCTTATGTTGTTAGGATTAAAGAGATACATCGAATATATAAAGTTTGATTCGTCATATACCAGCTTATTCAGTTACCCACTGTTGTATCATTGACAGTAATATCATCACCATCATCAAGCTCGTTAAGTGCGGTGCCAGTGATCTCGCTGTCGATCACTTTTTTCCAAATCTTCCCATCTCCCGCCGAGCACAATTTGCAATTCCCGCAAATCTCACGAAAAGGCAAAGAAATAGCAGACAGATCAGACTTCTAGAAGAATCATACCCAACCAGACCAGACAGAAAACACGGAAATAATGAGTCTCTATTGCTTGGCAGCCTGACAATCTTTTCACGCCAAGTCCTCCCTGTTTATTGTCATCTTTTGTTCATGCTTGGCTGAACGCTCGGCGACGAACTCAAGGACTGTGTTATCAACAGCGTCTGGTTACCGGTAGACGAGGTCTGAACTGGCAGCAGGTTGCCACCTTGCCTTTGGATCGCTGGCTGCGTATCTGCTGCGGCTGTTAATGACCCATTCCCATGATGCTATTATCTATCTTTTCTCTGTTATATTACCTCCTGTTGGTGTCTTTACCAAAGTTTCATGTTCTAGCAGATGACAACAGCGTAAGGATCGTTTCAGAGATGTCTTTATATAGGTCAGTTGCTAGTGTTACAGCTGTGTATGCCAGGTGGATTGGGGGGGGGGGGGGGGGGGGGGTTGGGTTAGGTAGGCGAATCAATTGTAGATATCCTTTTTAAGGGATGGAGAGTTCCTCTCTCCGGCACAGACATATAAACCGTAACCTGCACAGTTTGTGGCGACTGCATGCGGCCCTGAAACCACACGGACTTATGTTCTTCCGACAGCATCGAAACTACTAAAAACAAGCAGTAAATATGGTAGGTATATAACGATAAAGGACCGTTTTTCACGTTTTTACGCGTATTGGACACATAGGACTAGACTTAAGGGGCCAGTCACTACACAGCATTTTTTCCAATTTATGACACAAATATCGCTTTTTCAATGTGTTTGTTTTTGTAAAGTTCAGCATTCGTAGAATAGATGACACACAAAATTTATTTCATTTGTAAACAATTTAGCTTTGAAAAGTTAATACTAAAAGGCACCAACCCATGCACCTTTTTTAAGATAAAAAAAAAATCTGTAAAAGTCACTTTTCTCACATCTCTATATTTTTGTTTGTTGTGTGTGAAATCCTAAAATCTCAGCTAATATAAAGACTAGAAACATGAAATATAGTATGCATACTCCTTAAACAACATTATAGGGAGTGGTCTTTTCAAAAGTAGATTTTAGAAAGTTTTTGTTTTTAAAAATTTGATTATTGTCTTATGATGCAAGATTTTTTTGACCTTTTTCAATAAACCTACATTTAAAAATTCTACGAAAAATATTTAAAAACATGTTTAAAGTAAAAAAAAAAACTACACCTGTACCTCTAAATAGAACAAGAAGTCTTGAATCTTTCATCGTATGTTTGTTTTTAAAATTTTAGGATTATAAGTACATGTTGTTTTTTGACACAAGATGGCGGCTATTGCCATGACAACCATGATTTGTTTACACCTAAAGTATCCAAATGTAATAATATATATCCCTTCAAATGGCCATTATAAAATAATTGCTCTAACTGTAAATTTAAAAAAAAAAATAATTTCTTTGGCGTTGTGACCCCTTGAGAGGCATATAAAGGTTAGTTGCGTATCCTTTACAGGACGTTGCCCATGAGACCACGCAGCCCATGAGACCACGCAGCCCATGAGACCACGCAGCCCCCATAGAGGCAATCAGAGGTGATCCTTGCGGTAAGGGGGAAAGGGGGGGGGGCAGGCGTGCTTATTTTGAATAGTGGTTGTTTACACTGCTCCCTAATATGCATGTCGTGGAAGCCACTGAGTAGGGGTTTGCTAGCATATCATGTTTTGTTTCGCAATCTAGCGTGAACTACAACATAGTTTTTTGTCAATCACCTTTGTAAAGACCAACGACGAAGAAGAAGAAGAAAAAGAAGAAGATGAAGAAGAAGAAGAAGAAGAAGAAGAAAAAAAAAGAAGAAGAAGAAAAAAAGAAGAAGAAGTAAAAAGAAGAAGGAAAAAAAGAAGAAGAAGAAGAAGAAGAAAGACTAAAAAAGAAACATAAGTTTATGGCATTCACCAGCTTTGTAATGTCCATGTTAAAGACCTGTTGACCCCAGCTTCTGACTGATGCCTGTCATGTAAATAGATCTGCAGGTGTTGCAGATATTCGTTTGGGACTGTTTCTTGTCTGGTCTCATGACGTGCTGTCATAAACGCTTGTATGTGAAAGAAGCAACAATGATACGCCCGCCAGGCAAAGGATTTTGGTTGTTTCTGCTTGCTTCCCCTCACTGTACGTGTATGCCCCTTGATATAGCCGTTAGCATGTTATGTTGTGGGTGATTGCTAGGCTGTGGAATCTTCACCTTTTGACCCCTCTAGCTTTTTTAAAGAGTTAATCAGCTGTAAACTTAGGCAGAAATCTCTGATTGTTCGTCCGCTTTGGTCTTGCGCCAGAACTTAAGTTTTGCACCCACATCCGTTTTACAGATCTGATTGATTTGTATCCAGACTGTTGGTTTCTCGCCCTTTTAGATAGATGTGCTTTGACTTGAAATGAAACATCCCTAACTAGTCAGCATCCACTTTATTTGAGATTCTATATCTGTCATCCCCGTGTGGGTTCCTTGGACCCCGTGTGGGTTCCTTGGACCCCGTGTGGGTTCCTTGGACCCCGTGTGGGTTCCTTGGACCCTGTGTGGGTTCCTTGGACCCCGTGTGGGTTCCTTGTACCCCGTGAGGGTTCCCGGGACCCATTGTAGGAAAAACAAGAGTAGACCCACTGCCTACCTAAAAGCATATCCTAGGAGTAGACTGACTGAGAGCTTCCATCAAGTCGGAGTTCATCCACCTGAGAGGCAAAGAACCAACAATCTCCATACAGATGTGTTAGATCTGTAAAACTTATGTGCACGCAACACTCGGAATTTGGAACAGGACTACGTCCAGAAGTACACAAACAGCCAGAACTTTCTACCAGAGTTTTACAGCTGGTGAGCGCGAGAAGTATTTGTTATGGACCAGCCTCGACTTTCTGTTAAGTTCTGTAACTTTGACGGACCAGTCTCGACTTTCTGTTAAGTTCTATAACTTTGACGGACCAGCCTCGACTTTTTGTTAAGTTCTGTTACTTTGACGGACCAGCCTTGACTTTTTGTTAAGTTCTGTTACTTTGACGGACCAGTCTCGACATTTTATTAAGTTCTCTAGCTTTCATGGATCAGTCTCGATTTTTTGTTAAGTTCTATAGCGTTCATAGGCCACCTTCGATTTTCTGTATTCTACTGGTTTCATGAAACAACCTGGACTTATTGTTAAGTTCTAAAGCTTTCGTGAACCAGGCTGGAATTATTGTTAAGTTCTGTAGCTTTCGTGGAGCAACCTGGACGTTGTGTTAAGTTCTGTAGCTTTGATAGGCCAACATCAACCCCCCCCCCCCCCTCCCTGAAGTTCTATGTCTGTCCTGGACCAGCTTCGACCTTCTGAGGGTCTTTATTTGTCATGAATGAATAAACATCAACTTTCTATAACGTTTTGTTTTTGTCACGGTTATCGACTTTCTGAACTGATATGAGATATACTGTTACATGCATGTTAAACAGTCACACACGCACACACAGAGAAAGAGAGAGAGAGAGAGAGAGAGAGAGAGAGAGAGAGAGAGAGAGAGAGAGAGAGAGAGAGAGAGAGAGAGAGAGATTAGGGTAATAAGTGAGGTGTTAGCTTCCTTAAAGAAAATGTTAGAGAAGTCATAGGGAGAGTGGGAATTGGAAATATAATGTGTGGTGGGGGGGAGGGGGGAGGAGGAAGCAGTCACCCACCATCTATACCTCCAACAGGAAAGTTGATACTGACAAAGTTACCCTGCAGAGAGGGTTGGGTTGTTGAGGTACATGAGTGACAAGAACGCACCTTGCCTCCCTGGGAAAATGAACCCGCTCAGGTGTGAAATCCATCAAGGAATGAGGTAGCCTTACCCCCATTGACATGAACTCCTGTGTTGAACATGCCTGCTGGATGTTGATGTTAACGAGCTAGGCAACAGAAGGCTTGAAAAATAAACTTGACAGGTGGGGTAGGTAGGTAGACAGGCAGCAGCAGGGCTGTCGAAAGTTTTTTTTTTGGGGGGGGGGGGGGAATAGTAACCAGTTTCTTTCAGAGAAAGAACCAACGGACACCAGAAGTATCCAGTTACTTTTGGAAAAGATACCAACTGACACTAGAAGTATCCAGTTTCTTTTGGGAAAGAAACCAGCGGACACACAAGTACCCAGTTACTTCTGGAAAAGAAACAAACTGACACCAGAAGTACCCAGTTACTTTTGGAAAAGAAACCAACTGACACCAGAAGTACCCAGTTTCTTTTGGAAAAGGAGCCAACTGACACCAGAAGTATCCAGTTTCTTTTAGAAAGTCGATACTGACAAAACTACACTGCAGAGAGAAAGCCAGGGGGTGTTGGGTTTTTGAGGTACCTGAGTGACAAGAACGCACCTTGCCTTCCTGGGAACATTAACCAGAACAGGGAACCAAGGCACGCCAAAAGGAACCGAATTGATAATTTATAAAAACCGTAATAACATCTTTGGAACCATATATTATCTAAAGGAACCAATGTCGACGTTATGTTCTGATCTGAGATACACGGTTACATTCATGTTTCTCTGTCTGTCTGTCTGTCTGTCTGTCTGTCTGTCTGTCTGTCTGTCTGTCTGTCTGTCTGCCTGCCTGCCTGCCTGCCTGCCTGCCTGCCTGCCTGTCTGCCTGCCTGTCTGTCTGTCTGTCTGTCTGTCTGTCTGTCTGTCTGTCTGTCTGTCTGTCTGTCTGTCTGTCTGTCTGTCTGTCTGTCTGTCTGTCTGTCTGTCTGTCTGTCTGTCTGTCTGTCTGTCTGTCCGTCCGTCCGTCTGTCTGTCTGTCTGTCTGTCTGTCTGTCTGTCTGCCTGCCTGCCTGCCTGCCTGCCTGTCTGTCTGTCCCTCTCTCTCTCTCTCTCTCTCTCTCTCTCTCTCTCTCTCTCTCTCTCTCTCTCTCTCTCTCTCTCTCTCTCTCTCTCCCTCCCTCTCTCTCACCACATAAACACAAGCTGGCTTACCTTGCATTTGACCAGAATTGAAATTCTATCTCTATCTCTTGC
>CAJHNH020001668.1:310000-322500 GCA_905116865.2 Candidula unifasciata
GCAAGGAATTAGGCTTGTCTTAACGTTGATGATACGCCTACACCTGCGAGATGAGATCACCGAGAAAAGCCACCGACTTAAACCATCCGAGGGAAAAAAAAAAGGAAATGCTGTTATCAGACAGACTGTAGTAACAACACCAGGCAGCAAATTCTTTGAGAAACAGAGCTTCGAATGGTTTGTTTATTTAGTAGGAATGCAGCCAGGACAAGTACCAACGCTGGCGATACACATGAAAAGATCTGAAGTTAAATCAAGAGGTCGCTCTAGGAAGATATGGTTTTACGGCATTAAAGAGCTTCTACGTCGACTCGGAATGAAATAGCCACTGCTGCCCATCAAGCAACGGATTGCAGACTGTTCCTTCCGATAACGCTCAATGACAAAAGTGGAAATTGAAGATGATAGTGATAGTCAATGTTTCCTATATGTGGAATCTGATAGGACACCCTTGAAAAAAAAAAAAAAACGCATGTTGCGTCTCCTGGTACTGAGATAGTTTAAAAAGTAAAATGGTTGTCACAAGTACAAAAAATTCAAGATAGGCGTATCAGCCATGTGCACCCGTGGAAACGTGCCCCAGACAGCAGAGCATATACTCCAGGACGGCACCGAATTTGACACATTAAGGGAAACCTTTTGGTCAGAACAAACAACAGTGGAACGTTAACTCTATGGACCACTGAATGAACTAACAACGACAGTGAAATTATACAAGAGGCAAAATTGCTGATATAGACAACTTATTTCAGGCGAACGAAAGAAGAAGAAAATGGCTGGATACTTAACTGGCGTTGAGAAGATGAAGCGTCACATCTTGCAACGGCCGGTCCCTGATGACACCGACAATTAGCTTCTAGTTTTTTTTCTTGTTTTTTAATGAAACTAATCCTGGGTGTTTCTGACTGGTGAAAAAGTACATGCGCACCGCTTGACGTACCAGGGTTGCTCTTGTGTGTGTGTGGGCGTCGTCTGAGGAACGGCATCCGTTCGGCTGGTTGCTTCAGGCTGCCCGATAAGATTTGACAGTTCCAGTTCTTGTGTGGGCCTTTCACCTGCATCTGCTGGTTCGGGGCCAATTAACCTCTCCTGCCTCCTTCTCTACTCTCCAAACTCCAGCTCTCGCTTTCCCTAAAGAGGTAGATTCCGTCTGCTTTTTATTTTAGTTCAGGAAGGGGAAAAAAAGGTGTAGCCGAAATATTTGTGTCTCCTTCCCATCCCTCCATTTTTTTTTCTTCTTCAGTACCTCATTCTGTTCACATTTTCTATCCGCTCTCACTTCCCCACCCTTTACTGTCACTCTTTTTTACCCCCTCCCTCACTCTTTCTCTTTCTACCACCTGCCGTCCTCTCTCATTTTCATTACCAAACAACTATTTCTGACTCACCCCCTTTCTGGCCATCTTTCCTATTCATCGACCTTCTCTGTTTGTTTGGGCTATCGCTGGAACCCCAGGATTTCCTTTGTTTGGGGTGAATACAAATTGAAGTACCATCTTGTCTTTTAACGTCATTCTCTAGCTCCCTTCTCCTTGTGTTTTGTTTGGTCTGCCTTTCTGGCTATGCCCCTGTGTGTTTCAGTGTAAAGACATTATAGTGGTGTTGTTCTAACGTTTTGCTTAACTTTTGTCCTATCCAGCGCCAGTATCTTTTCTTTACCTCTCAGTATTATATATATATAACTATCTGCATCTCATCCTTGCTTCATAATCTCTCGTCGGCACTATAATTTCAGTTCACCCCTTCTCGGTGGAATCCGAGAGTTCCCAGGGAAAGTCCAGAATCAGAGGGAGTTAGGGTTAGAGTGAGTCGGTTCTATTTTCACACCGTAACACCCCTGAACTATTGGACTGTCCCGGGAACTCCCCGGCAACTCTCAGAGTCCCTGTGATTGAGTGAAGTAAAATTAAAAGACCCTCTCTTCTTCCTACGCCTTTCGCCATCTGCATAATCTGCAACACCTGCATACTGTTTCTTTCTCTCTCTCACACTCTCTAACTCTCTCTGTCTCTTACTGTCACTCTCTCTCACACTCTCTGTGTCTCTGTCTCAATCTCTGTCTCACACTCTCTTTGACTTTGTCCCACCCTCACTATCTGTCACCCACTCTGCCTCTCGGTACTTTAATTTTATACGACCACATCTTGTTTGAGATTCGGTAGGGGGATTCACAGAACGTCACATAGTATAGGAGAGGTAGGGGTAGGCTTAGTATTTAGTCGTCGCTAATGATTTAACACTAGCCGTAGCCTCCCCCCCCCACCCCCCTATAAAATGGTAGTGTCTTAAGAAACTTCTAGGGATCCCTAGGAATTCCCTACGAAATCTGGATGCCATCGAGATGTGGTTTTATAAATTTAAAGTACCTGACTATTTCTCTCTCTCTCTCCCTCTCTCTCTCCCTCTCTATCTCCCTCTCTCTCTCTCTCTCTCTCTCTCTCTCTCTCTCTCTCTCTCTCTCTCTCTCTCTCTCTCTCTCTCAATCAGCGCATGTTCCCCTAGCTAACTCACAACCCTTATTTAAAAACAAAAACCGGAATCTCCTTGTAAAAACGCCCCCACGTGTAAACAGACAGTGGCACTATTGAAAACATTTCCTGCCGAGAATCTGCTCGTGTTTGTCCGTGACTCGAGTTTCTGTTTACCGTAAACCTCCGCATATTTCAGTCGTGGATTTGCATTGTTTTCTGCCCCAAGAGACACCTACAAACAGGTACATCTGTAGAGGGTTCTCTTTCCGGATTTTAGTGCTACCTTTGCTGTAGGTATAGTCTGGTAGACACCTACTATCAGGTACACCTGTAGAGGGTTCTATTTCAGGATTTTAGTGCTACCTTTGCTGTAGGTATAGTCTTGTAGACACCTACTATCAGGTACACCTGTCTTTCAGGATTTTAGTGCTACCTTTGCTGTAGGTATAGTCTTGTAGACACCTACTATCAGGTACATCTGTAGAGGGTTCTCTTTCAGGATTTTAGTGCTACCTTTGCTGTAGGTATAGTCTGGTTGACACCTACTACCAGGTACACCTGTAGAGGGTTCTCTTTCAGGATTTTAGTGCTACCTTTGCTGTAGGTATAGTCTGGTTGACACCTACTACCAGGTAAACCTGTCGAGGGTTCTCTTTCATGATTCTAGTGCTAACTTCGCTGTGGGCGTAGTCTGATAGACACCTAGTATTAGACACACCTGTTGGGGGTTTTCTTTCATTATTCCAGTGCTACCTTTGCTGTAGGTATTGTCTGGTTGACACCTACTACCAGGTACACCTATCGAGGCTTCTCTTTCAGGATTCCAGTGCTACCTTTGCTCTAGGTATAGTCTACACGGGTGACTGATTTTCAAGATGTGTTTTATTATACTTATGAGTATATTCTGGACACCGGCGTGGCATGGTCACGTGGTACCCTGTGCAGTAAGTTTCTTGTCATCCCTACACACACACTTTTTATTTTTTACTAATTTATCATCCCCCCCCCCCAAGTCAACGATGACACCCAGTGTGCTCCCACCACCGTCTTTACCCCTTGCTACACCACTGCTTCTGGGAAGATAAGCATCGCCCACGTTTTGCACACCCCTTGTGATGTGTAAACGTCGTGGCCAGCACGTGGTGCTTGAGTGAATGTTTGATGTTTGCCACTACACTCCTTCATTTTTTTAACGCTGATGAATTATTTTTAACCGCAACGCCTTTTCTGCCACTTCCAATTATGTTCTAGAAATAATCCTGCCTAGCGGCATTTCTTTTTCCGCATGCATACCTACTAATTTCCTAAACGTTGACCACACGGGTCATTCAAAAAGAGATGTGAGCGTTTAATGCCAGTGGCTGAATTTTTGAATAAATTTAATACACTTGAAATATGATAACCTTTATTAACTGGTAGTTTGAAATAATTTTTTGTTTGTTTTTAAACTTGTTGAAAGAGCTGTTTATTATCCTGAAGCATAGTTCTTAGTCCTTTATACTCGCAAAGAGGCTGCGGGCGGCGTTCGGTCTCAGGCGGTGTAACCCCCTGGTTGTTTGAAGTTTGAACAACGGATCAGCATCATGGCACACGGGTAGTAACCCATAAGTGCTTCGTTCTTCTTCTAACTCAAGTCTGAGTCTGAACACAGTGCACAGGTTCTGCAGCACCGGCGAGGATCCTGAAATACTTTGGGTAGATTTTTAACTGAAAAATTTTTGCCCGGGCAGCGTCCAGCGTCGTTAGGCTACTCTTTTCGATTTCCAACTGTCACGGGATTTTTGCAAATGCACACGGACGTTAGATCTCACTACCCAGAGACCAGGGGGAATTACTAGAACTGCAAGTCCACGAGAAAAAAATCCCAGCTCTTACCGGGGATTGAACCAGGATCCTTAAGGACTCGAGGCGGACACCGTGCATCGCTGATTGTATGTCCGTCTATCCACTTATCTGTTTTTTTTTTTCTGCCTGTTGCTTAATGTCTCTTGTGGTCTTTTTTTTTATTTTGTCTATCAGTATTTCTGTCTGTCTCTTTCTTTTCTCATATCTGCACGCATTCTACAATTATTCATTCTCCTTAATTGAAAACAGGTTCTTGACATTTCTTAGGCCGTACTTTTTTTTTCAAAAGATACGGAAACGAATCTGTACCGACCGGGTACTTCAGAAGCCAACTTCAAAAGTATTTCATGCCGATCTGATTAATCTGGTAGTTGCGCTGTTTGTGATCCTCTAGCGCCGCGGTATTTTGCTTTAGTCAGCATTTGATTCTGTCTCTTTCATAAACGTCATTTGTTATTTACATTGCCCGTACTTAGCTTAATGTTTTCTTCTTCTTCTTTCTTCTTCTTCTTCTTCTTCTTCTTCTTCTTCTTCTTCTTCTTCTTCTTCTTCTTCTTTTTCTTCTTCTTCTTCTTCTTCTTCTTCTTCTTCTTCTTCTTCTTCTTCTTCTTCTTCTTCTTCTTCTTCTTCTTCTTCTTCTTCTTCTTCTTCTTCTTCTTCTTCTTCTTCTTTTTTTTCTTCTTCTTCTTCTTCTTCTTCTTCTTCTTCTTCTTCTTCTTCTTCTTCTTCTTCTTCTTCTTCTTCTTCTTCTTCTTCTTCTTCTTCTTCTTCTTCTTCTCTTCGTCTCTTCCTCCTCCTTCTTTTTCTCCATCTCAAAGAAAGTCCTCATTATTCATCTGTCTGCCCCGTTGGTCTTTTCCAGGACGTCTTTTTTCATGCACATCCCATTTACAGATGCCGCTGATGTGTGTGGAGAGAGATCTTCGCCCTTAGAGCAGATGCTCTGCGACTTCTAAGGAAATCGACTCTCTGTGCGTTCGCCTGGTCCCATTCAGGGAACCTGTTTCGTTTCTAGGCTGACCACGGAGAGATGTAATCAGGTCTCAGACCTGGTGATAGTGCACCTCCACTCAGGCGTGCCGACTGATCTGTTGGTGACTTCTGCTATCATCAGTGTCGGACTGTTTGTGTTAGCACTTCTGATGGCTACCGTATGCTTTAATGCGTGTATATGCTAGATATGCTGAGACAGCAGTCTGTCAATCTTTCCACAAGAGACTGTGATAAACATTCAATGTGTTTTTCGTTGGCACAGGAGCGGAGCAAAGATGGGTTGACCCGTTTGCTATAAAGCTGAAACTAAGACTACCAGACCACAATTAACACCCAGTGAAGGAGAATCCCACACCTGCAAATCCCGTTAAGCCCCATTCAACCATAAGGGTTTTTTGAGGCACCCGGCCTTTACGGAAAAACCCGGAGTTTAGGGAAGAGATGAATTGTGCCGACACAAAATAGGAGAAGCTTGGTAGTAGGAGAAGCCACATGGTGAATAATAACTAGAGTAACCGCCATTTTGATGCTTAGAACTCGCATTCGGTGAAACAAGAAAATCCAGAAATCATTGGTCGTTGCTCCCCTTGTTGAAAACGTACTTGGTACAGGACGAGGGCGTACACACGATGACCCACATGTTATCAAGTTTAAACCCGCGACTACAAGTAAATAAAGTTAGTCATTTCCGTGCCCAGAGGGCGCCGCAGGTGCTGCCAATTGGGAGACCGCTGTGTTGCTCGAGTACATTCGTGTGGACAAACTGGAACTTTGCCCTGGCGCTTGTTAGACCTGCACAGATGGTCTTCACTTTCCTTGTCTTTCATAGGAATCAGGGATCAGAGGTCGGGTTTTGGGTTCATTCGCTTGATTCAAGAAGAAACAGACGTAGAAATGGCATTAGAGGTCGAATTTTTAGTCCTTTCCTGGGTGTGATCTCGTCTGTCCACAGTTTGGGAGTTTCAACAGCGTTTATCAGTTCGTTGCCCTTCCATGTAATTACAAAAGGACTGTCAAGAATCTCTGAGCCATTTACCTCTCTCTCTCTGACTCTCTCTGACTCTCTCTCTCTCTCTCTCTCTCTCTCTCTCTCTCTCTCTCTCTCTCTCTCTCTCTCTCTCTCTACATATGTTTCCTTGGTCACAACCTGTTTCAAGATTCCTTCTTCTCATAAAATGTCAAACATAATTACTGTCTCTTTCTGATGTTTGTGTCTTCAATCCTTTGCCCCTTTCAAACATCTAGGTTGCTCTTGTTGGCTGTCCGCGGGATTCTAAGGATTAGTAAGTAAAGGACCCTTTTCCACGCCTTTCGGCATATAGGGTTAGACCTATATTTTATAGACCAATCGGCACAAGATGGATGATGTCGTCAGCATCACGCTGGCCGCCTTTACTTCCCGAAACAGCACCCGGTACCCACTCAAAGCTGGGTCGACATGGGAGCCAAGATCGTGAAAAAAAATTTTTGCTTCACTATGGAGTCAACACATGACCTTCCGATCCCCGGCAAGCGTCTACCCGCTCCGCTATGGTGACTCCCTCTAAGGACAGGTGCATACCAGTGTTGCCACTTTTCTTAGACAAAAAACATTCAAAACGGAGTCACAAAATATCTAAAAACATCCAAATTTTCGTAGAAAACATATAGAAAAAACATCCAAATGGAAAGAGTCACAGTTGTTATGACTTACCCTATAGAATCATGTCCTCATCTTTACTGAAGTCTGCCTCACAAGATCCACAGGATAAACTTAGCTTGGATGATGAAATTGAAGCTTCAGATCCAAAATGACTCTGGTATGCTTTAGCTGCTCTAATTTCTTTTAATACCAAATCAGGGAGCTGATAAATGGAACAGCCTTTTCTCTATCTTGTCAGGCCGAATTTTATTGTCAAGATAGCATTTAAGGGGTCAAATTTCATCCTGTTTCTTAGGTTAGATTTGATAAATTCACTCCAAATGAAAAACGTCTGGAAGAACATCTACCATATAAACGTCAAAAACGCTATCTAAATGCACGGGAAAACATCTAAATCTGGATGTAAAACATCCAAAGTGGCAACACTGGTGCATACACGACCAGAACCCCCTCACTATCTCCAACTTCTATTTCTTTGGCACAAAACAGTGTGTTTGTTATCCACCCATCTGAATCCTGCGCACATTATTGACCAAGCTCATATTCAGACTGACAAGTTTTGCAGGAGATCTGGGATGTGTTGCCATGCCAGTCCGAGGGGGATTGCCTCCAGGTAGCGCCTCACTCCCCAGGCAATTAGGCCTGCAGTTAGTTGGTTTTGGGTGACGAGTTGGAGAGATGCCTGTGACAGTTGCTGTCATTTCCGTCCGTTTTTTTTTAATTCACTCGCCGGCTGGTCTGTGTTGTGTGGCTGCAGCTGGGCTGTTCTGAACATTTACTTCAGGTGTCCACGGCGTTTCCTGTTTTATTGGCCATCTGTACGTCTGTCTGTCTATCTAATCAATCTGTCTATCTGTCCGTCCGTCCCTCAGTCGCTTTATACGTCTATCTGTCTCTATCTTTATCTGTTTATTAATGTCGATCTCTTTGTCTGTCTCTCTTTAACTGTCTGGTTGTCTGTCTTTATATTTGTCTGTCTGTCTATCCGATCTGCCAGTATGTCTGCCTGTATATCTGTCTGTCTGTCTGTATATTTGACTGTCTGTCGGTCTCTGTCTGTGTCTACATACCTGCCTGCCCCCTGCACCTCCTTCCACACATCTTTTCCCTCCCTTTCTCGGTCATTCTTGTCATCCTGCGATTTATGCATGTAAGCATCCATCCACCCATCCATGGAACTTCAACAGACCTACCTAGATAGCTTGTTAACAGTGGACAATACATGTTTCGATTCCCAACTGCCCAGTCCACACCATTCCGTTTCTATCCAACCCAAATACTCAATCCTGCCACCTTCTCCTCACCACGATCCCGTGTGAATATTTCCAAAGCTTCTGCTCATAGGAAATATGAAAATACTCTGTGATTATCTGCCCTTGACATCCAAGTAAATTCATGGAAAAGGAAAGCACTTGGAAAATCCGGGATAGTGCCTAAAGGGAATTCTAACGTATTGACTGTGAAACATCCAACACCGTGTTCTAAAACTGCAAGGAGTAAGCTCTCCTTGTAAACCCGTGAACATACAAGCTTGATTGGAGCTAGGTAAACAGATGACGATGCTCACATATGCAGTGGAATTATTCGGCTGCTCGAAGATTACCGTTTCTTAACAAATCACGACGGAGTTCCGTTCCGACTGACAGATCCGAAGTCGAACTGGTGTTTGTTTTGCACTATTTTCACAGAAACGTGTTATTTTCTTGTAAACAAAAAACACACAAGAAATCAATCTATGGACGTAAATTGTTGTACACAGTGAAAAATACCTCGTCAGTTTCGGGAACTTTCTTCTTCTTCTTCGTGTTCACCAACTAAACATTCTGGCGGAAAGTTCTGGTTGCTCGTCCATTACTGAACTACAGTCCTGCTCCAGAACCTGAGTGTTGCGTGTGCATCAGTTTTACAGATCTCATTCTCTTGAATACAGACTGTTAGTTCCTTGCCTCTCCGGCAGATGCACTCCGACTTCAAAGGAAGCTCCCCAATTAGTCGACTCTTACGACATGCTTTTGGTGAGGCAGTGGGTCTATTCTTGTTTTCCCCACAATGGGACCCCGGAACCCACACGGGGGGTTTCGGGAACTGTTTGGCGGCACTATTTTGTTTTTTAAAGTGCTGGTAACTGAGGCTGGCTGGTTGCAAGACGTAAAGGTCGCAAATCGAAGACAAGGTGGACAGTATAAACTTGCAAATGGGAATTTAGGGCTATTCATTTGCTGTGGGACTAGTCCAAGGTATCATTGCTTTGTGGATGTTTAGATGTAACGCCTTGTTCGATATTTTTGTTGGGATACAGTGTTAGGCGGCTACGGCGAAGGGGGAGAAGGAGTAGCAGCAACAGCAGCAGCAACAGCAGCAGCAGCAGCAGCAGTAGTAGTAGTAGTAGTAGTAGTAGTAGTAGTAGTAGTAGTAGTAGTAGTAGTAGTAGTAGTAGAAGTAGTAGTAGTCTAGTAGAAGTAGAAGTGGTGGTGGTAGTAGTAGTAGTAGTAGTAGTAGTAGTAGTAGTAGTAGTAGTAGTAGTAGTAGTAGTAGTAGCAGTAGCAGTAGCAGTTGTTGTTGTTGTTGTTGTTGTTGTTGTTGTAGTAGTAGTTGTAGTTGTAGTTGTTGTTGTAGTAGTAGTAGTAGCAGTAGCAGTAGCAGTAGCAGCAGCAGCAGCAGCAGAAGAAGGAGAAGAAGAGAAGAGTAACTCGAAACCAAACAGATAATACACACCGTACCACACACAATCTACAAAGAAAACGAAAAAATAATAATTGAAAAACCACAAACAAGTAGCGGAAAGACCTCATGAAACAGTTAATCGAAGAACAAACAAAGTGACGAACAAACTAAACCAAACAGTCTTATAACCAAAAGACAGAGCTAGTAAACATTCCCACCTAAGACACAGTTCAGATACTTCAGTGAGTCGAGTGTTTGTCCGTGCAGCAAACAGCTTGTTAAGTCGGGGAAGTGAATCTAAACTATTGGAAACCAAAGAGTCTCTGATGTGGAGTGATGTAGGAGCTGACGATGTTAGTTTATCGTTCTTGTGAAGCTTAAGCTATCCACGACGTTCTGTTTAACAGTTTGAAAAACATATCTTTGTAGTTCCCAAACTGCAGTTCTTGAGCTGCCGCTGCTTCTTCATCATCGTCGTCACCGTAAAGGCATAGTAATTATAGTATCGTCAACGCCACCACAATTATATCAACGTAGTAATTAAAGTATCGTCAGCGCCACCACAATTTTATCAGCATAGAAGGTCTAGTGCCGTCAACACCACCACAATTATATCAGCGTAGTAATTACTCTATCGTCAACACCACCACAATTATATCAGCGTAGTAATTACTATATCGTCAACACCACCACAATTATATCAGTGTAGTAATTACTCTATCGTCAACACCACCACAATTATATCAGCGTAGTAATTACTCTATCGTCAACACCACCACAGTTATATCAGCGTAGTAATTACTCTATCTTCAACACCACCACAATTATATCAGCGTAGTAATTACTCTATCGTCAACACCACCACAGTTATATCAGCGTAGTAATTACTCTATCGTCAACACCACCACAATTATATCAGCGTAGTAATTACTCTATCGTCAACACCACCACAGATATATCAGCATAGTAATTACTCTATCTTCAACACCACCACAGTTATATCAGCGTAGTAATTACTCTATCGTCAACACCACCACAGTTATATCAGCATAGTAATTACTCTATCGTCAACACCACCACAGTTATATCAGCATAGTAATTACTCTATCGTCAACACCACCACAGATATATCAGCATTGTAATTACTCTATCGTCAACACCACTACAGTTATATAAGCATAGTAATTACTCTATCGTCAACACCACCACAATTATATCAGCATAGTAATTACTCTATCGTCAACACCACCAGAGTTATATCAGCATAGTAATTACTCTATCGTCAACACCACCACAGTTATATCAGCATAGTAATTCTAGTATCGTCAACACCACTACAGATATATCAGCATAGTAATTACTCTATCGTCAACACCACTACAGATATATCAGCATAGTAATTACTCTATCGTCAACACCACCACAGATATATCAGCATAGTAATTACTCTATCTTTAACACCACCACAGTTATATCAGCAAAGTAATTACTGTATCGTCAACACCACCACAATTATATCAGCAAAGTAATTACTGTATCGTCAACACCACCACAATTATATCAGCGTTGTAGTTACAGTATCATCTTCATCATACTCATCAGCATTATCATTATTGTCGTCAACACGAATTTTACGCTGGCATTTTCATTTCAAAAGCATCGTCATCATCATCATCATCAAACTCAAGACCACCACCACAGTTAGATCAGCGTAATAATTTCAGTAGCATCAGCAGCAGCAGCATCATCACCACCACGGCTAGACCAGCGTAATCATCACGTCATCATTGTTGTTGTCATCATTATCATCATCACCATTATAACACCACGACAGATGCCATGCAGTGTCCTGCTTACTAGCCTGTAAGTCATTTGGTTCTTTCGGGTGGGTAAAAACAGCATACAATTACCCTCAACCTTATTGAAACCGGAAACGGTTGGAGCTAGAGGCGACCTTGGTACCTCTAAGGCACTAGGAGTTTGAAGCTTACACTAGTGTACAAATTACCCCCCAGACAATAGAAACACCCTTGCAGACATTATCGCGGACAGCTGGTATGTGACTTACAAATGGGAAAGAACAGAAGCTTCTCTCTGTCATAGGAATCTGTTGCATTGTCTTGTTTACACAAGGGGGGATAACAGGAAGAGCTTGTTTGACATTTCAGGGCTTTTTTGGCATGTCTTATTTGGGATCGTATCCGGTGTCCAGCCCCACAGTGTGGGTGAACCACACTCCCGCGTTTGGGGTTTTAACATATATTAGGTTGTGGGTGTTTTAAACCTAATGTTAACAGAATAAATTGTATTGTGTTGGGTATTGAGGAACGGCTGGCCGAACGGTAAAAACACTGGGTTCTAAAGCGGGGAGATCCGGTGGTCGAATCCTCGGTAAGGTAGGGGATTCTCTTATGAAAGCTTGGCATGCACAGTCCGCGGCGACAGCAGTAGCGGGCTCTAAATTCTCAGGCTCAAAGACCCCGCTGCTTACACCAGACAAGTGGCAGTCTGCAGGCAGTGATGACATTTCTGACGTTTGGGATGTTCGTGTTCTCACTGAATTGAGAACCCCAACAGTCAGGCTGCGATTACTGGTGCCATGATTATAACTTCTTTTAGGGTTGCACGGTCGGCGTCTGTGGCTTAGGCATTGCGAACGCGCTTCGTAATGCCGAAGTGCCGGGTTCGATCCCTGCTGCGGACGATTTGTCTTGCGCTGGTTGCGACAGTAGTACCGAGAGCTGACCGTGCAGGGAGCAGTGGCAAACTACTGAACGTAAAATTAGCCTCGCAAAAACCGCAACAGCCCATAAATGCTGGGGTTGGTTTTGCAACGTCCTGTAAAGGATACGCAACACACTTTTGGGGTGGGGGTGGGTGGGCGG
>CAJHNH020001668.1:327500-337500 GCA_905116865.2 Candidula unifasciata
TGGATGGATGGATGGTTGGATGGACATGCAGGCAGAAACAAATAGATTCCTTCGAAGTGTGAGTTTATTTCCCTGAAAGGCAGGGAAACAGCAGACGGTACTTTAATTCTAGCTCACCCAATCTGCGGGAGTCCGATATTTCCGGGTTATAATAAAATATTATAGGGATGTTACGGTGTGAAATCAGACCCGACTAACTCTAACACCCACCACTCCCCCCTTCCTCCCCCTCTAACATTGGACTTTCTTAGAAATTCTCGGATTCTCCAAGATGAGATGAACTAGAAGGAAAATACCCAACAGACTCCACCTAAGTAAACCACTTCTGTGAAACGGGTGCGCACGCAAAACTCAAGTTCTAAAACAAAGTTTTATCACAGCTAGTGACCTTCTGAATTTTTTTTTTTTTTTTGTGTGCGATGGATCCGGAAAAGAAGAATAGGTGTTTCTTAAATTATGGGATCCGTGTCAGACTTTTGAAAATCGAATGAAGTCCGCAGGTTTTACCTAACTGGGGAACGGAACCCATAGAGTTGAAAACTTGAGAAGCCTTTCTTTCTGTATGAGCTGGTGGAGCCTTGGTAATGAGGGCTTGGCTAATGAGGACCGAGAGAAAGAGAGAGAGAGAGAGAGAGAGAGAGAGAGAGAGAGAGAGAGAGAGAGAGAGAGAGAGAGAGAGAGAGAGAGAGAGAGATTTACTGAAGAGATCAACATTAGAAAGCTAAAGAAAAACCCAGTTCATTTCCTTGTTTCTTGGGCTAATATCGGGGAATGGGATTACTCGGAGTTAGGAGCGGGCGAAATCGTGCCAATCTCCAACACGTCTATACAGTGGGCAACCCAAGGACAGCATCGATCCACGCTGAAATAACGCGTACTGTGATATTTCCTGGAAACTGTATCGATCCTTTGTGATATACGAACACTAGTAAGTATATCTCTGGGCGGTATCGATCGTATCTTGACACTAGAGACTCAAAACCGCCATGTACGTTGCTGTTTTGTTATTTTCTATAAAGTTGATTGTGGATTAGGCGTTGCGTACGCGTTGCGAAATCCCAGGCTCTGGGTTTGATTCTAGCTGCATACAATTTGGCGGCAGATCTCCTTGCCTTGTTTTCGACAGTAAACACCCCCTCCCCCCCCCCCTTTTTTTTTGTGTCCCCTTCCACACACACAATGCAGGATTTAGTTCTACAGAGTCATTTGAAGAATACCCAACTAACTTTGTTGCATGTTCGCAGTTATTTTTCTTCCTTTTCTTCTTCTTCTTCTTCTTCTTCTTCTTCTTCTTCTTCTTCTTCTTCTTCTTCTTCTTCTTCTTCTTCTTCTTCTTCTTCTTCTTCTTCTTCTTCTTCTTCTTCTTCTTCTTCTTCTTCTTCTTCTTCTTCTTCTTCTTCTTCCCCTTCTTCTTCTTCTTCTTTCTTCTTCTTCTTTTCTTCTTCTTCTTCTTCTATCTTTCTTCTTCTTCTTCTTCTTCTTCTTCTTCTTCTTCTTCTTCTTCTTCTTCTTCTTCTTCTTCTTTTCTTCTTCTTCTTTTCTTCTTCTTTCTTCTTCTTCTTCTTCTTCTTCTTCTTCTTCTTCTTCTTCTTCTTCTTCTGTCTTCTTCTTCTTCTTCTTCTTTTCTTCTTCTCTTCTTCTTCTTCTTCTTCTTCTTCCTTCTTCTTCTTCTTCTTCTTCTTCTTCTTCTTCTTCTTCTTCTTCTTCTTCTTCTTCTTCTTCTTCTTCTTCTTCTTCTTCTTCTTTCTTCTTCTTCTTCTTCTTCTTCTTCTTCTTCTTCTTCTTCTTCTTCTTCTTCTTCTTCTTCTTCTTCTTCTTCTTCTTCTTCTTCTTCTTCTTCTTCTTCTTCTTCTTCTTTCTTCTCTCTTCTTCTTCTTCTTTCTTCTTCTTCTTCTTCTTCTTCTTCTTCTTCTTTTTTCTTCTTCTTCTTCTTCTTCTTCTTCTTCTTCTTCTTCTTCTTCTTCTTCTTCTTCTCTTTTTCTTCTTCTTCTTCTTCTTCTTCTTCTCTTTCTTCTTCTTCTTCTTCTTCTTCTTCTTCTTCACCTTCTTCTTCTTCTTCTTCTTCTTCACCTTCTTCTTCTTCTTCTTCTTCTTCTTCTTCTTCTTCTTCTTCTTCTTCTTCTTCTTCTTCTTCTTCTTCTTCTTCTTCTTCTTCTTCTTCTTCTTCTTCTTCTTCTTCTTCTTCACCGGTTTGTAAGCTCCAGAGGAAAGTTTTGGTCAACACCACGTCGTCGCCTTTCATTCCCAGAACTACACCTGGTACCCACTCAAGCCAATGCGGGCGTGTGATCGAGTATTTTTTTCTGTCTCCTGCAGACTGCTCGGTTTTCATCGGCGGGTCAACCAGTGGCTGGCTGGTAGACGACTTCGTCACCGGTCGGGACAATATTTTAATTTCTCTAATCGCATCAGCACTGGAGGAGACCTTTTCATGACTCTTAGTGGAGAGCAGTGTTAAGCCATTTTATGCTGCGTACACAGTCTAGTCATAATTATAACCTAAAGCTCCCCCCCCCACCCCTTCGGGGTTGCTGGTTGAAAGTGGCGATTTTTGTTTGCAGTTGATGAAAGCAGCGGAATAAAGCACGGTTCACTAGAAGGGGAAGGCATGCACAGAGGTATATTCAAAGCCCGGGGTGGGGACATTGACTTACGTAAGAAGAAGGGAGGGGGGGGGGGTTGATGTACATAAGTAAGAAGAGAGAGAAAGAGAGAGAGAGAGAGAGAGAGAGAGAGAGAGAGAGAGAGAGAGAGAGAGAGAGAGAGAGAGAGAGAGAGAGAGAGGGAGAGAGAGAATCAGCGGAAATTGTGACATGAAGGCATTTGAAATTGAAACGGCACGCGAGTTGAAAGCGCAGAATCCCTGTAAGCCAATGGTTCTAAACTTGTTTTTCTTACACCCGTGGCCCACAAAACAGGGAGAAAACATTTCGACCCACATTACATCTAACCAGACGCAGAAACAAAAACAAATCTAGATCGAAGTTTAGTTGTTATCCCTTGTTCTTAAAATTACAACTTTCGGCTAATGCGACATCTGCTTCTGCTGCTTGGAGCAGAGGTTCTCAAACTGGGTGCCGCGGAACCCAGGGATGTCGCAAGCGTTTGCCAGGGGTACCCCGACAATAATCAAGAATTTTTCAAAATCTGCTTGAGATCACCGAAGACAGCAGTTTAAGACAGAAACAACGAGAATGAAGCCAAGTTCTGGATGCAGGTGTATTGAGAAGACGATAAAATTGGGAAAGCTGCAGTGCATTCTCAAAGTACGCTTAGATGAAAAGCAGACACAGGACCAAACTTTCTGGGTCAAATGATGAGAGAGTAAAATTAACTAAACTTCTAATATACACAAAGAAAATATTGAAAAACGCATCCAGACTTTTCCATTCATCGCCTTAAAATGCACATTAAATGTGCACTATTTTTCTTCCTTTCTTAAGTATTCAAACCACTTTAAGAGTAGGTGTGCCGCATTTTTTTTGTGGGCCGCGGCGAAAAAAAGTTTGAGAAACGCTTGCTTAGAGGCTAGAACATCACAAAGAACTGGGGTGGGGGAGGGCGAGAGGTCTAAACCTTCAATGTTTACAGACGACACTGTTATGTCATCAGTTAAGAGATTGTATGTATTCGTCGTTTTGTTTGATTTTTGTATGTGCTGATGAATGCTGGGTAGCCGCAACGTTCACTTTTCGTTTGTGATTTATATATTGTGAAGTTCGCTAATCTTTTCTTTTGTTCGGTTTTATATCTTTCTCTGATATACGAAGCACTGCAATAACACCCATTGGATTTTTCTCTCTCTCCCCCCCCCACCCCCACCCCCCTCTCGCTCTCTCTCTCTTTCTCTCTCTCTCTCTCTCTCTCTCTCTCTCTCTCTCTCTCTCTGCTGACATGGCTGAGGAAGTCTTTTCACACAAACACCGCCAACGGCCTGAGCCATCTTGAACTCCCAGATGATATACCCTTGTTATATAGTCACACGTAAATTATTGGCGGCCCCTAGGTTGGAGAAAATACATGTAAACCAATCTCTATCATCGTGGAATTAATTTCACATTCATTGTCTAAGAATTTGACGCGGAAGGTAGCTGGACACTCACAGCAGCGTGTTCCTCACACTTTACACCTTTCTGTGAGTTGCTGTTCCCGGATAACTGTTACATTTTATGACGTAAAAAAAAAATTACATCCGCGCCTGGGAAATAAATTACCCCCATAAAAAGTATCTCAAAATCAGTCGAACTGAAAGCCTTACCGCGGCACCCGGGTCACACCCTTTTCTTTAATTACAGTTCGTAATGACTGCACAAACTACTGGACGTAAATTTGGTTCTGCAACGTCCTGTAAAGGATATGCAACTAACCAGTAATGGCTGCACAACACAGTCAAGGTAGTCGGACATTTTCTGGCCTGTATCAATGAGATGATTCACCGGAAACGACCGTGGTGCCAGAAGGGGCGCTTGCGCCACACGCTCGGATATTACTGCGCGTGGGTTCAAGGGCGGCCCTTGTCTCTGATCACGTGTCATTCGATCCCGTCTGCAGATCTCATATTTACCATCTTGTATCTGTGTTCTTTGTGCAGAGGGAAGATCCGTCTTTGCCCGTTATCTGTTTGATGATTGATTTACGTGCTGTGTGTTCAGGGGTGTTAGTTTATTGTTTCTGTTTATTGATGACTGTTTACTTGGCCCGCTTTTTTCTCCCTCCCGGCAGAAAAAAAAAAAAAAAAGCTTCATTCTTGTGAATTGTCACATGAGAGATTTGATTCTCTGTCTGTTTTTCAAATCGATATCATTGTATTTGTTTTATAAAACTAGACTGTAGGCAGCAATTGGCGAACATGGAGCTACTGTCCCTTTATTTCCAGTCAGTTGGATATCGCTGTATTCAATTGTATCCATGAAACGCAAACTGTTGTTCAGTATATTTAAGGTATTCTCTGTAGAGATAAGAAATCCATTGCTGGCTTGCTAGGCCTGTCGCAACTTGGCCATGACATTTCAGAATGACTCAGGATGGCCTTCTTGGATGCTGTAGCGGTTTCATGGCACGGCCATACCTGGGCGATTTAGCAGCATGAATGGAAGAAGGGTACTGATCAGATCCGTGATGCTTGTGATCAAGTGTGATGGGGAACCTGGGACTCTGTGTGTGTGTGTGTGTGTGTGTGTGTGTGAGAGAGAGAGAGAGATCAAATGGGATGGCGAACCAGGAACTGAGTTTGAGCCTGATCAAGTGGGGTGGCGAACCGTCTACTGCGTATGTGTGTGATCAAGTGGAATGGCGAACCAGGGACTGTATGTGTGTGATCAAGTGGAATGGCGAACCAGGGACTGTGTATGTGTGTGATCAAGTGGCATGGCGAATCACGTACTGTGTATGTGTGTGATCAAGTGGAATGGCGAACCAGGGACTGAATGTGTGTGATCAAGTGGAATGGCGAACCAGGGACTGTATGTGTGTGATCAAGTGGCATGGCGAATCACGTACTGTGTATGTGTGTGATCAAGTGGAATGGCGAACCAGGGACTGAATGTGTGTGATCAAGTGGAATGGCGAACCAGGGACTGTATGTGTGTGATCAAGTGGAATGGCGAACCAGGGACTGAATGTGTGTGATCAAGTGGAATGGCGAACCAGGGACTGTATGTGTGTGATCAAGTGGAATGGCGAACCAGGGACTGTGTGTGTGATCAAGTGGAATGGTAAACCAGGGACTGTATGTGTGTGATCAAGTGGAATGGCGAACCAGGGACTGTGTGTGTGTGATCAAGTGGAATGGCGAACCAGGGACTGTGTATGTATGTGATCAAGTGGCATGGTAAACCAGGGACTGTATGTGTGTGATCAAGTGGAATGGTAAACCAGGGACTGTATGTGTGTGATCAAGTGGGGTGGCGAATCAGGGATTGTGTATGTGTGTGATCAAGGGGGATTGCGAACCAGGGACTTTGTATGTGTGTGATCAAGGGGGATTGCGAACCAGGGACTTTGTATGTGTGTGATCAAGTGGCATGGCGGCGAATTGCGTACTCTGTACATGTGTATGTGTGTATTGCAGTCCCCTAGTTTGCCCTTTTTACCGCCTCTCACGGCGTAGACGTAGAAGTTAAGCTTCGAGAGGAAAGATTTCACCAGAGACACTCTACGACAGCACTCTGTAGTCGAGGCGACCAGAAGAGCACGATACAGAACTCGTATCTCTCGACCCTGGATGCGTTAAAAGGGCAAGTGCTAAAGAAATATAAGAAGAGACTCAGATTGATTGATTGAGTTGATTAAAGAACCGACATCACAGCACTCGGAACATTCCCATAAACGCTCCGTCCCCATCTCCAGCAGCCAGCGAAGAGTTCCGATACTTATGGTGCTAGTAGTATTAGGATTAAACGTCCGTCTTACCTTTCTTCTGAGCCTCGAGCATCTGCCAGAAACTCTCGTCACTCCCCGCTGCATCAATCTCACCAGACTGTGGTGATCCATCTGCTCCTCCGAACTGTACACGGAGTTATATTGTTTAGCTGCCTGTTCGTTCCCAAGTCCCTGCACTATACGGTATAGTCAGGTAAACCGTTCGGCAGTATCCATATTTGATGTGCTGTTTATCTCGTTAGATATTACTGGTTGTACAAAAGTGACCAGTACCATAACACAATATAACATAACATAACCCTTACCATAACATAACATAACCCTTACCATAACATAACATAACCCTTACCATAACATAACATAACATAACCCTTACCATAACATAACATAACCCTTACCATAACATAACATGACATAACCCTTGACCCGTTAAGGTCGTGGAGGTGTATCGATGGAGGCGCTAGCACATACAACCCGCCATCTTTCTCTGTATACCGCTTGATGAATTAGTGAATGATAACTTAGTCCTGTCAATTTCTTGATGTTATCATAAAACGTGTTTCTTTGCCCGCCTCTTCTTCGACTTCTCCCTAATGTTCCTTGAAGTACAGTTTTTGCAAAGGAATCATGTCTCACCACGTGCCGAAACCAAACTAGCCTGCGACGTTCTATCACTACCAAGAGAGGCTCCGGATGTCCTGCCAATATATATAATTACTTGGTCTCTGACAGTACCATATATTTTCTAGTCTTTCTTAACAATAGCTAACAAGTATAACGAGAAAGCTTATTTTCTTTCGTTGTAAAATACATCGCATCCCAATTTTTTAAACTTTCCCAAGTTTAAACACTAAGATATCTGTTTGCCGCCCACAGCCGCGCTAGTTTCTCACTCACTACAAATATTCCCATTCTCCAACTCGATCGGCAATACGTTGAAGCAGCCATACTTTCACCGCTGAAGTAGTTTGGAGTAGTCCTGCAGCTCTTAAACAACTTCCCGATTTCTAATTTACTCGGGGGGATGTAGTAATGCTATGAAAATAAGGCGCTACATCTGTCAAAACCATAGGCGTTTGTTTGACCCGTGGAAGCGAAGGGTCATGAAAATGTTGATTACTGTGTGCTGTGAGGGTCCAGGCGGAGCTCTGCGATCTGTGGTGCTCTCGTTAGGAGAATGTTCTCGTCCGGCACTCGACCCAGGTCTCGGATGTTGATCTGGGTAATCGTGAGAAGTTGAGGAATGGGGTATCTTGGCGGTATATCTTTGATGTGTGAATTTTTCAAACTTTAATTTAAAAACACGGGGGGGGGGGGGGGTGGCATGTCTCGATTGTATTGTATTAGTCGTGGCTCTCTCCTACTCTCTCTGCACACAGAAACTCATGCTCTCTCTTACTCTCTCTCTCTCTCTCTAACACGCATACACATTGTGTGTATGTTAGCAAGAGGGAGATATCGATACAAGTGGGAGATATCGATACAAGTGGGAGGATGCCTTGAAGATGTTAGGAGTGGGATAATTCGATAGTATTAGTCATGGCTCTCTCTTACTGTCTCTCTCTCTCTCTGCACACAGACACTGTTGCTCTCTCTCTCTCTCTCTCTCTCTCTCTCTCTCTCTCTCTCTCTAACACACATACACATCACACAAATCACTGATCAGATCAGTGCTCTTGTCCCATCCATGTGGCCAGATCCTCCAGGTAATTATCTCGTCATCTTCAAAACGCTGTTATTAAAACGATAGTGTACAAACATATGAAAGACAAACGAGCTAGAGGCAGATATCGATACAAGTGGGAGGATGCCATGAAGAGATGGATGCATACATTCTGAGAGCGTGTGCGCCCAGGGCAAAAAACGGACCGTGTTGGAGAACCAGTGCAGCCAGCCTTTGTTGTGAAGACGGCCCCTGATTGATTGACAGAATACTGACTTGCGTCAAAGCATATATTCACACACCCATCTTTGCTCGTGGTTCACGCAAACAGAACTGGAGAAGCAGAGGTCGATTACAGCTTGCCAGAAATCGATGCTGTGCAGAACCGTAGCCCAAAGGCTAGGAAAATTAGCCTAATTGAAGAAGCGCCTAATAATGTTTCCTAATTGGCTGGAAACTCACCTGAAAGTACCGCAGCAACACGTACTGATCTGCGGAAATCACCCACACGTGAATAGCCCATTGGCTTTTTTTCTTCTGCCCCTGGGTATCGTACTGTTGACTGAATATATTCAGACACCTGAGAGTACTGGGTTGGATCGATGGATTCAGTGGTAGTAGTCGCTGATTCAGATGATTTTATTATAGTAGCTGTGACGAATCGATACTTCGGTGGATACGGTGGCTGGGTTGGCTGTTTAGAAAAAAATAACGATGCAGTCACTCTGATATCAGAGCCATTTTGTTTAAAACTGTCCTTTTTTTATGACTGCAGTCTGAATGAGTGGCTGAGATCACAGGACTATTCCTGCTTGTGTGTGCTGAGTCATTCTTTGAGTATGATCCGGCGGGTCGAGGCAGGCTGGTTACGCAGACAGTAGCTTGAGTCATTGCAAAATTCTCCTGTGTGTGCAGTTCCTTTCATATTCGTCCCAGGGTATGCAGGCGTTGTTGGTAATGAGAGAGCTGATAGAATGGCAGGCACTGCATTAATTGAAGATGGCCGGCCCATGGATCACGCAGACATTGTCATTGCCCTTAGAGAGATAGGACGTTCTGATGATTTTGGAAGCAACGTGTCCACATCACTTCTAAGAATACGCGAATTGGGAGTGAAGATCGGCACAGCCAAGCATGAGAAGCACACTGGACGCACACGAAGTCTCGTTAACCAACATAGTACTGGTACTAATAACCGCACGGCGCTGATGCATATGTTGAGTGGGGAATCTGAGCCCCTATGGATGTGTCCGGAGTGCTATGAAGATAATCTAACTCATAACTATTCGGATGAGTCTTCAAGTGCGTGTGTTTTACAGAACGTTGCAGAAATTTCTTTATCGCGTTTTC
This sequence comes from Candidula unifasciata, assembly GCA_905116865.2. NCBI lineage: Eukaryota > Metazoa > Mollusca > Gastropoda > Stylommatophora > Geomitridae > Candidula > Candidula unifasciata. The sequence goes on from CAJHNH020001668.1 coordinate 336,895, forward strand.
CGGCTGTAATTTCTGGTTGATCGTCTACTTCTGGACTTATAGTCTTGTTCCAGTACTTTAATGTTGCATGCACATCCGTTTTACGGACTGTCTTTAGATGAACGCAAAAGAATTCTTCTCAGCGAACATTGTCACTGGTCCCCTGGTTCTTTGCCTCTCATTGTCTGCCATTGTGGCCGATTCTCTCCCCTTCTGCATACATGTCAAAACCATCGTAACGGTGACACGCTCTAGTTTTTAAGGGCTGGGGTTTCAAGATCATAATGATCGTCATTCATTGGCACCTTTCTGACTTTCCTGAAGATAGTTTTATATTGCGCTATGAGGAGGCATGAGACTCACAGCCCATGGCGATGGCGAGTGTGACTAGCAAGACCCTCCCGTGTCAAGAAAAGTCTTCCATAATGATAGCATGGGATTTCAGCCTCCTCTCCATAACACAAAGCCTGTGCAGTATTGTAGAGACCATATGTTGCCCATGCATAATGATCCCTCTCTCGACCTGCCTTGTTTACTCCAAAGGAAAGGTAAAACTAGTACGTTTGGAACGAGGCCGGTTGCAGAAGCTGCTGGATCAGAAAAGCAGTGCTCTATCTGTCCGCCTGT
>CAJHNH020001668.1:342500-347500 GCA_905116865.2 Candidula unifasciata
CTTGCGTGGGAGATACTCTTAGCGGTGGCGGAATCTATTCTAAGGTTACTGATTTACTGATTTAAAAATCGACATCATAGCACACCGGGCATACCCATAGATGCTCCGTCTCCCGCAGCAAATGACGTAAGGTGTAGATGCTAACTGTTCCCGTAGCACACAGATTATACACATGCCGATCTCTTCTTCTCATCCGTCCCTCCTTGCCGGTGCCACACTTTTCTATTCCAAGAAATCACCACTTAAAAGTGAATCAACAGTTAAGGTAACATCACCTATTATTGTTACTCAATGACATTAAAAATTAAACCTAACACGCATGAAACACACGTGACAGCTATTTTGCGTTAGCCCAAGGAAGTGACGTCACCAAATGTGCCACACGATCTTTACAACAGACGGCTATGTCCTGCCCATCCACAAAGAAGAATACTGCAAATATGCGTTTGCCTGCCCTACCAGCGTGTGTCCACTACTTTGTTGAAAACTCACTCAGCTTGTCCAGTGGCCTCCATCTCTGTTCCATTGTTAGTCGAGGTCAGACCATCTTAACAAATGTCATTTCGCACGCACGCACGCACGTACACACGCACAAATACACACACAGCTATATATTGTTTGTTGTTGGTTGCGTTCACCGGCTTTAAGCCCTGGCGAAAAGTTCTTGTTGTTCGTCCACTTCTGGATTGCAGCCGTTTCAGAACCTGAGTGTTGCGTGTTTGACTTATCTGACTCATTGGTGGGCAGACTGTTGATTCCTTGCCTCTCAGGCAGATGCACTGCGACTTTGAAAAAGCGCCCAATTAGTCGACTCTTACGACATGCTCTTGGGTAGGCAGTGGGTCTTTTCTTGTTTTCCCTGTAATAGCCCCGGTGAACCCACACAGGGACTTAGGGTATAATACATATTATATATGTTTCACATTGTCTACAATGTTTGTTTCTTAAAGTATCCAAAAACCATGAGTTGTCAACCCTTTGGCTCGGTACTATGGATATCGCAACCGTTCAGCCTTGATTCCATAAAGATACCGTAAATCTGGGAGAAATACAGCTTTTCTGCCTACCCCGGCCGTGAACCCGGATCACAAGGAGTTCGTCACCCGGTCGCCGAGCAAATGATTTTAACCAACTACGCTAGCGAGCCGGGCCTACCATGTATATACACAAATTGATTATATTTTTGTGTTTTTGTGTGACTTTTTTTCGTGTGAATTTTGACGCGTGAATGACGTCAGTGTTAAAAAAATACACACTCGATTGACGACCAGTTCAACTCACAACCCTTAAATATCCTAACGGAACTCGTTCGTAAGTCAGAGAGCCCTTGTTTGTCTTCTTCTTCTTTTTTTTTCTCTGCTCCTGGAATGCCTCGCGGCAACAGGGCAGGAAGAGATCGCTGGAACGGGCTCTTTTGTTGGTTTCGTATAAAGTACTTTTCGGTGTCTCTGATAATTCAGTGATCCATTTTCGACCTCTGAAATCTGTTACCGCTGTATAGCATTGCTCTCTGTGGTGCCCTGTCTGATGCCAGTCTTGTTACATAACCAAACCGTTTGGTTTGTTGTTCCGTATTGGTTCTGTGCCGATTCTCCTCCACATGTCATCGTTTCCAAAGTCGATTTTCCTGGTTACACCTAGCAGAGTACGTAAACATTTTATTTATGTCGTGGTTGCAACTTCAGACTCCCCCAATTTCCTCAGACAGTCACTATTCCCGTGTTGGCCGTGTTCACACGGGCGAATAACTCTCAGGTCGCCTGTGAGAAGAGCTCTTCTGCGCTAACGACGAGGACATGGAGGGGTTGTAAAACCCTGTTTATGATGATAGGATTTTCAAATTTTTTTTTTTTTTTAGGTGATCAACAGTCGACCAGGAATTGAAAGGAAAGCTGCGCAGGGTCTCGTTATTAATATGGATATGCGATGTGAAGAGTAAATATTGTGTCTAAACTAGTAGACACACACACTCACATACATATGTGATTTTGTGTGTGGTGTTACATAATCACCACCGGTTGGTGATGTGGTCGGCGTCACACCGGCCGCTTTTACTTCCCAAGACCTTACCTGGCACCAGTTTAAAGCTGGGCCGACCTGGAAACCACAGTCATTTTGAAAAGAATGAAAAGAAACGGGCGGTGGCTGCTCTATCAGGAACTGAGTCCGCGACTTTGGGATCAGCAGTGTCTTGTCGGTGTCGCGGCTCGTAGGTTGGGAACCGCTGTTCTAACGTCACATTAGTACTGCTGTATGTAGTGAATTAATCAAGTAACAGAAAGTATTGTGATCGGCACTCAGAGAAAGAAGTAGATAGATAGAAGAACACACTAGACAACAGAAAAATCGAAAGCTATAGTTACCGTGCCGGGTATTGAACCTGTCACCTCCAGACGGCGTCTGCGCCTCGCCGTGAATACAAGTGCACTAAGAACATGGTCAACCAGGAACCTCCCCTCCCCCCCCCCCACCCCAAAGGTGTCTTATTGGCCATGTCTATCGTACAGCTTGAAATCCACAACTATGGAATACGGACATAATTCATTTCAAACCATTTAAATGGCACCATGGGTTACATTCATTTATATTAACAAAGCAAATGTCGAATAACAATCACAGCAACAAGTTACGAACACAGTAGACTTTAATGCTGTATGTAGTGGAGTCACTGAGAACAACTAAAGCAGTTAATAGCAAGCTGAAAACATTCATTAAGGTGTCGCCTGCGGATCAGAAGGTTGTGGGTTGGCGTCCAGCCGGAGCCGAACTTTTCTTCTTCTTCACAAGTGACCTTGACTCTCAGATCGACCCAGCCTTGAGTGGGTGCCAGGTGCAGTCCTGGGAAGTAAAGGCGGTCGGCGTTATGCTGACCACATTCCCCCACCAAGTGCCGATTGGTCCATAACAAATATTGGTCTAGCCCTATATTCCCTGAACGCCTAATGGTGTGGAAAAGGGATCTTTAAACATTCATTAACTGATGCATACGCAGAACATAGGGTAGGATGGAATCATTAATGTGTAGCTTTGGGAGAGAACTAAACAAGTTCTTGTGGACCAAGAGGTGAAGAAAAGACGCTGACGTTGGATAGGACACATGCTGAGGAAACCCGATAACAATAAATAGCTAGAATGTCTGTGCATAAAAAATAAAGGAAAGCCCGAAGAAGAAAGCCTCGGAGAAGGTAGCTAGAGGATGAAAAGACAAGGAGGGCTCTATGCAATAGTAAAAGATAAAATGACTTCGCGTGAATTTGATGAGGGCTTATGCTAAATTGGAGGAAAGAAGGTAGAAGAAGAATAATAAAGCATGTTATATTTATACATGAATATGCAAAATGAATTTAATATACACAATAAACATAAGGATGAGAGAGAGAGAGAGAGAGAGAGAGAGAGAGAGAGAGAGAGAGAGAGAGAGAGAGAGAGAGAGAGAGAGAGAGAGAGAGAGTTCATAGATAGAAGGCAGCGAGCGGTAAGGCACGTAGAGGGCCCAGACATGAAAGGCCTCTTGAATTAAGTGGTAATAGGACAGGCGGGACCAGACGGCGCCTAGGAGGTGTGAGACAAGAAGGCGGGAAACGCGACAGGTGTGGGGGATGTGCCAAGTGGTGTCAGTTGGTGCCAGATGTAATGAGGGCGCTGCTTTTTTTGAGTCGGAGGTGTGTTCCTATTGGTGTGTGGGTGGGTGATAAGTAAGGAGCTAGATAGATGGATAGATGGATGGATGGATAGGTAGATTGATAGGTAGATGATAGATAGATAGATAAATAGATAGATAGATAGATAGATAGATAGATAGATAGATAGATAGATAGATAGATAGATAGATAGATAGATAGATAGATAGATAGATAGATAGATAGATAGATAGATAGATAGATAGATAGATAGATAGATAGATAGATAGATAGATAGATAGATAGATAGAGACAGACAGACAGACAGACAGACAGACAGACAGACAGACAGACAGACAGACAGACAGACAGACAGACAGACAGACAGACAGACAGACAGACAGACAGACAGACAGACAGACAGACAGACAGACAGACAGACAGACAGACAGACAGACAGACAGACAGACAGACAGACAGACAGACAGATAGATAGACAGATAGTAAGATAGATAGATAGATAGATAGATAGATAGATAGATAGATAGATAGATAGATAGATAGATAGATAGATAGATAGATAGATAGATAGATAGATAGATAGATAGATAGATAGATAGATAGATAGATAGATAGATAGATAGATAGATAGATAGGTAGGTAGGTAGGTAGGTAGGTAGGTAGGTAGGTAGGTAGGTAGGTAGGTAGGTAGGTAGGTAGGTAGGTAGGTAGGTAGGTAGGTAGGTAGGTAGGTAGGTAGGTAGGTAGGTAGGTAGGTAGGTAGGTAGGTAGGTAGGTAGGTAGGTAGGTAGGTAGGTAGGTAGGTAGGTAGGTAGGTAGGTAGGTAGGTAGGTAGGTAGGTAGGTAGGTAGGTAGATAGATAGATAGATAGATAGATAGATAGATAGATAGATAGATAGATAGATAGATAGATAGATAGATAGATAGATAGATAGATAGATAGATAGATAGATAGATAGATAGATAGATAGATAGATAGATAGATAGATAGATAGATAGATAGATAGATAGATAGATAGATAGATAGATAGATAGATAGATAGATAGATAGATAGATAGATAGATAGATAGATAGATAGATAGATAGATAGATAGATAGATAGATAGATAGATAGATAGATAGATAGATAGATAGATAGATAGATAGATAGATAGATAGATAGATAGATAGATAGATAGATAGATAGATAGATAGATAGATAGATAGATAGATAGATAGATAGATAGATAGATAGATAGATAGATAGATAGATAGATAAGTGGGTGGGTGGGTGGGTGGGTGGATGGATGGATGGATGGATGGATAGATAGATAGATTAATTGATACACAGATTAATTGATACATATATTGATAGACAG
>CAJHNH020001668.1:352500-367500 GCA_905116865.2 Candidula unifasciata
ACTTCTAGTAATTCCTCCTGGTCTCTGGGTAGTGAGATCGGACGTTCGTGTAAATTGTTGCCGACGCAAAATATCCTTTGCCAGTTGGAAAGCGAAAAAAGTAGCCTAACAGCGCTGCCCGAGCAAAATTTGGAGTTCACAATCTACCCAAAGTATTTCAGGGTCCTCGCCGGTGCTATAGAGCATGTGCACTGTGCTGAGCTTCTTCGGACTCAGACTTAAGTTAGAAGAAGAACGGAGCACTTATGGGTTACTACCGATGTGCCATGATGTTGATCCGTTGTTCAAACCTTAAACCTAAGTTAATAGCATGACACCATTGTCTAGAAAGACGGAAAGGGACCAGCAACAGAAATGGTCGAAATCTTATGCTTTGCCAGAAACGAAAATGTTTCCTAGCCATTTCTACCTCGATAATGAGATCATGAAGAATGACACTATGTTTAATCTTTATGGTAAATGATACTCTAAGAATGAACTAGAAGTATAATAGATAATAGGAAAGAAAACGTCAAGTTCCAAGACCACATGCTAACTATCGTTATTTCTGTTGAGGGACACTATATCCAAACAGTGAAATATAAATATCTAGCAATTTCCAGAACTCACTGCAAAAAACATCAGCACAAACGAACGGCGATGTATCCGACCAGCCAAACAGAAATTACTAACATTCTCACAATTCCTTACATCTAACATCACTACCTTGGAGGAGCGATACCCTGATCAGCCAAACAGAAAAAGGGCCAGCATTCTCACCAGCATCATCATCGTTGAGCGAAACACAATCTCAGTGGCGGCATCAAGGAGGGAAACTCCAGACATAGCTTTAGGAAAGAGGATACACCACTGCGTACACGGAGGAAGTTGTGCCAGATTTTTCTCCCGTGTAAGGTTCATGCTACTGCCATTCACCCGGGCCGGGATCTTCTACAAGATTGGTTCCAGTTCTTACGGCACTTGTGGCTGATTTGTACTATGATTCCTCGTGTGGGTTCCAGGGTACCATTGTGTGGAGCTGTTGGGGCGGGGGGAAGAACAGGAATAGATTCACTGCATCCCCAGCAAGCATGTCGTAGAAGTCGATTAATTGGGTGTGATGCTGTGCATCTGCCTGAGAGGTAAGGAACCAACAGTCTGCTTTGCATACAAATAAGTCACATATGTAACACTACGCATAAATCTCAGGATTTGGAACTAGACCTAAATTTGGAAGTGGAAAAACAGCCAGAACTTTTCGCGGGAGTTTGCAGACAGTGAACGCGAAGAAGAAGAAGAAGAAGAAGAAGAAGAAGAAGAAGAAGAAGAAGAAGAAGAAGAAGAGGATACGTCATACAGGGCATGCAGTTCAGTTATCCATTGCGTTCTATCATGTGCGTTTACTTCGATATCATGGACAGAATCCCATGCAGCACCTTTGGCCTCCCTCATTGACGTTCGCTTTAGGTTTCCCTTTGAAGTCTTCATTTACTCAGTGCATTTGTTTCCCATTTCACTGCATGTTTAGTGATTCTGTATCCGTTTCTCTCCTTGTTGAGCGCCAGTTTATGTGTGGGATATATCTTTGTCTTATAACTGTTGCAGATGATTAAGCTGGCATGTCCTGTTATTTCTCCCCACCCCCACCCCTTTTTTTTTAATTCGTCGCATTTGTTTCCAAACGAAAGAAGACCTAAAAGAAAAAAAAAATTGTGTTAAGGAAAAAAGTGTTCATACTAAGATTGAACCCGAGCCATCATCTTGGAAAGCTGTTAGTTCTCCACTATTCTAGCGCAGACACAATAAACAGGCAAGCAAATGCAATACCAGAGATAAAACATTATATTACAGAAAAAGAGAGACAATCGAAATATTAAATCTGACCAGAAATGAAACCCGGTCAAGTGGTATGGCGGCAGAAGGAAACATAAAGGAAGAAATCTAGAAACGAAAGCATGATAAGAATTACCCCAGCTACACAGCAAAGGGAATGTGCACTCGAAAGCCTCACATTTTTGTTCTCAATTACCGGTCTCGATGGCGGCAAGGAGAAACAAGAACAATGGTGCTACCTGGGGAGATGGAATGGGAAACGAGTATTTACAGCGAGAATGAGACCTCTGGAAAAAGTAGTAAGTTTCGCAAATAGACGGGGGCATACTGGCAAGCTGATGTGCAGTCTGGCATGCAGATTTCGTGATGTTGTTTTAACTGCATTTTGTATTGTTACGTATACAAGCTACTTTGATCTTATGTATATTTATCAATTTAAGAGTTACTGCCCCTTTTCTTCGCATTCACCGGCTGTAAACTCTAGTAGAAAGATTTGGTTGTTCTTTCACTTACGGACTTTAGTTTTGTTCCAGAACCTGAGGGTTGCGTTGACATCCGCTTTATGTATATATATATACATATATATTAGGGCTGTACCGAATATTCGCATCGTATTCGCTTCGGGGCCGAATAGTGGACCTAATAACTATTCGGTATTCGGCCGAATAGTAGCGAACGGGCCGAATACGAATAGTGATTACCTTACTCCCGTTTCTGCATACAGTGTGATGGACTGAAATAACTCTCTCACAATAGTTTTTGTTGCCTTAGTCTGTCGTAGCGGGGGAAACTGCGACCCGGTTGCGTGGTACAAACTGCATAGAATGCCAACCGCACTGTGTGTGTGTGTGTATGTGAGAGAGAGAGAGAGAGAGAGAGAGAGGAAGAAAGAGAGAGATCATGCATTTTGTATTTTTTCAGGGTGTCTTCGTCCAAATCAAATTTAAAGATATTGCTAACGAAAATATAAAGGTGCGTTTAAATTACATTGAACGAACGGTCGAGCGAACGATGGTTTAGAAAGAGGCGGGAGCCCGAAGACAAATAATCACAGACATCAGAAGGAGACAGTCGTCATTTTTCAGCCATGTTATGAGAAGAGGGAAAATGGAACATTTGGTGACCACTGGAAAGATCTGTGAAAGGAGGGATAGAGGAAGACAACGATAGAAGATTTTTGACAGACTTGTTGCAGGGCATGGAGGTGCGTCAGCACACGAACTGATACATGCTGCAGGAGATAGCAGAGTGTGGAGAGGCATGATCGCACACGCCAGTTGGCAAGTCACCAGATGATGATGATACACTGCTCGTATTCGTATTCAGCCGAATAGTTGGTCCCACTATTCGTATTCGGCCGAATAGTGAAAATTACTATTCGGTACAGCCCTATATATATATATATAATATATATATATATATATATATATATCTATATATATATATATATATATATATATTATATATAGTATGATTTCAACAACGAGAGAAATCATTTCAGTAGCCTAGGAGAAATATCCTTCCCAGAGATGGGGACAAATCTCAGTTTCCTTAAGACCGCGAATTCCAGTTGGAGTCTAGAGCCCACGGCTTTCCGCGCATGCCAGAGTGGGCGATAAAGTCAAGGCTGACTGATTAGATGGAATTAGAGGCTGATTAACGTCTGTATAGTGGGAAGGGGAGGCTGGGAAATGGTACCCGCATCGTGGTGTGCGGTGTTGGTTTACTTGGGTTGGGGGAAAGGGGTGTAGTTACTGAAGATTGATTGTGTGGTGTTAGTGTTGTATGGGTTGGGTGGGCAGTGCGGTGTAGTTACTGCAGATTGATTGTGTGGTGGCTGGCTGGTTGTTCAGTGTGTGGTAGTGGATGGTTCGTGTCTGGTGAGTGTGGGATGGCTTGATGATGGTTGTATGGTGGCTTTCTGATGGTTGTATAGTGGCTAGCTTCTTGTTGCCTGCTTGCTGGCTGATGGTTGTATGGTGGCTTTCTGGTGGTTGTATGGTGGCTTTCTGGTGGTTGTATGGTGGCTTTCTGGTGGTTGTATGGTGGCTTTCTGGTGGTTGTATGGTGGCTTTCTGGTGGTTGTATAATGGCTAGCTTCTGGTTGACTTGTTGCTGGCTGATGGTTGTGTGATTGCTGGCTGGTGGTTGTATGGGGGCTTTCTGGTGGTTGTATGGTGGCTTTCTGGTGGTTGTATGGGGGCTTTCTGGTGGTTGTATGGGGGCTTTCTGGTGGTAATATGGTGGCTAGCTTCTGGTTGCCTTCTTGCTGGCTGATGGTTGTGTGGTTGCTAATTCTGGTTGCGTGGTTGCTGGCTGATGGTTGCGTGGTTGCTGGCTGATGGTTGCGTGGTTGCTAGCTGATGGTTGCGTGGTTGCTAGCTGATGGTTGCGTGGTTGCTAGCTGATGGTTGCGTGGTTGCTGGCTGATGGTTGCGTGGTTGCTGGCTGATGGTTGCGTGGTTGCTAGCTGATGGTTGCGTGGTTGCTAGCTGATGGTTGCGTGGTTGCTGGCTGATGGTTGCGTGGTTGCTAGCTGATGGTTGCGTGGTTGCTGGCTGATGGTTGCGTGGTTGCTAGCTGATGGTTGCGTGGTTGCTAGCTGATGGTTGCGTGGTTCCTGGCTGATGGTTGTGTGGTGGCTTTCTGGTGGTTGTGTGGTGGCTTTCTGGTGGTTGTGTGGTGGCTTTCTGGTGGTTGTGTGGTGGCTTTCTGATGGTTGTGTGGTTGCTGGCTGATGGTTGCGTGGTTGCTAGCTGATGGTTGCGTGGTTGCTGGCTGATGTTTGCGTGGTTGCTGGCTGATGTTTGCGTGGTTCCTGGCTGATGTTTGCGTGGTTGCTGGCTGATGTTTGCGTGGTTGCTAAATTCTGGTTGCGTGGTTGCTGGCTGATGGTTGCCTTGTTGCTGGCTGATGGTTGCCTTGTTGCTGGCTGATGGTTGCCTTGTTGCTAGCTGATGGTTGCCTTGTTGATGGCTGATGGTTGCGTGGTTGCTGGCTGATGGTTGCCTTGTTGCTGGCTGATGGTTGCCTTGTTGCTAGCTGATGGTTGCCTTGTTGCTAGCTGATGGTTGCCTTGTTGCTGGCTGATGGTTGCCTTGTTGCTGGCTGATGGTTGCCTTGTTGCTGGCTGATGGTTGCCTTGTTGCTAGCTGATGGTTGCCTTGTTGCTGGCTGATGGTTGCCTTGTTGCTGGCTGATGGTTGCCTTGTTGCTAGCTGATGGTTGCCTTGTTGCTGGCTGATGGTTGCCTTGTTGCTAGCTGATGGTTGCCTTGTTGATGGCTGATGGTTGCGTGGTTGCTGGCTGATGGTTGCGTGGTTGCTGGCTGATGGTTGCCTTGTTGCTAGCTGATGGTTGCCTTGTTGCTGGCTGATGGTTGCCTTGTTGCTAGCTGATGGTTGCCTTGTTGCTAGCTGATGGTTGCCTTGTTGCTAGCTGATGGTTGCGTGGTTGCTGGCTGATGGTTGCGTGGTTGCTGGCTGATGTTTGCGTGGTTGCTGGCTGATGTTTGCGTGGTTGCTGGCTGATGTTTGCGTGGTTCCTGGCTGATGGTTGTGTGGTGGCTTTCTGGTGGTTGTGTGGTGGCTTTCTGGTGGTTGTGTGGTGGCTTTCTGGTGGTTGTGTGGTGGCTTTCTGATGGTTGTATGGTGGCTTTCTGGTGGTTGTGTGGTTGCTTTCTGGTGGTTGTGTGGTGGCTTTCTGGTGGTTGTATGGTGGCTTTCTGATGGTTGTATGGTGGCTTTCTGGTGGTTGTGTGGTTGCTTTCTGGTGGTTGTGTGGTGGCTTTCTGGTGGAAACATGGTCCCTAGCTTCTGGTGGCGTGGTTGCTAACTGATGGTTGTGTGGTTACAAGATGGTGGTTGAATAGTGGCTTGCTGTTGGTTGTCACTTGATGTCAGACGGCAGTTGACAATTATAGATAGCCAGTAGTTGATTGTATTGTCAACTATGGCTTTTCTGATGATGACCGATAGTTGCTTGTGTACTGGTTAACCTCAGGATTATTGTGGAAGACTCGTATCTTGTCGAGATGTAATACTGCTAAACGAAATAATCAAATAAGTGTGTGCATATCTGCTGCTAAAAGACAATACTCATTGGAATAACTAGGTCCTGAGAGAGAGAGAGAGAGAGAGAGAGAGAGAGAGAGAGAGAGAGAGAGAGAGAGAGAGAGAGAGAGAGAGAGAGAGAGAGAGAGAGAGAGAAATGCCTTCTATTTTAAAGAAAAGAAGGGGATACAAACGCATTCATCTGTCCGTATACTGACACAGTGAATGCTCCTAAGCATCCGTTTGGGAAATGTCGTATAAAAATATAGTGGACGGACATGGAAGTCCGCTGCAGTAAAAGTCAGGTCTCTTTCCCAAGCTGTTAGGTGTATTCGGAATATAGGGCTAGACCTATATTTTTATAGACCAATCCGCACTTGGTGGGTGATGTGGTCAGCATCACGCCGTCCGCCTTTACTTCCCAGGACTGTACCTCGTACCCACTCAAGGCTGGGTCGACCTGGGAGTCAAGGTCATTTTTTTTTATAAAAAGCCCGGCTGCGTAAGGACGCGAACCTAATACCTTCCGATCCGCAGGCGTGCGTCTAACCGCCTACGCAACGGCGACACCCGACTTACTTTTTTAAAATTTATGTAGGTAATCGAAATCGCAGATTTACTGTCTGCTTCCTACTAGCTTCTAAAGGGATAACCGAGATGAATGAGAGACTGAAGATAAGGAAGTGGTTTAAGGTTTTAAACAACGGATCAACATCATGGCACACGGGTAGGAACCCATAAGTGCTCCGTTCTTCTTTAACTCAGTCTGAGTCCGAAGAAGCTCAGCACAGTGCTCAGTCTCTGTAGCACTGGCGAGGATGCTGAAATACTTTGGGTAGATTGTAAACTCCAAATTTTGCCGGGCAGCGCGCTTAGGCCACTCTTTTCGATTTCCAACTGCCAAGGAATTTTTTACGTGCGTGCGCAGCAATGCGCACGGGCGTCAAACTACCCAGAGACCAGAGAGAATTACTAGAAGTCCAATGTCCACGGGAAAAAAAAATTCCAGCCGTTACCGGGGATTGAATCCGGAATCTCTAGCACTCGAGGCGGACACTATGCCTCGAGACCACGCAGCACCCCCGAATATACGGGTTAAATAGTCATGAGCAAGTCGTGAGGATGGCTTGGGTCAGTCCAGGTCCAGAGGACCATACATCGGCTCGGCGTTTGTGGAAGCATCCTTGGAATGACAGGTAGTGCTCGTGGTCTGCCCCTAGCTTTTCTTGATAGCTACAGCTAATCAGCATTACGTGGCTGCTGGGGACCGGCGTGATATGGAACACCACCTGTGAACTAGGAATAAAAAGAGCACACAGCAATGAAACTGCATTGTTCTACGAAAGTAACCGCAGAAGTCGGATGTATCGGCCGAAAGGCGCAAATGTCGCAGTTATTTTCTACGACACAGTTATGTCTTGGAATGAACATAGAATAGAAAGAAATATATTAATGTGTGTTTATGTGTGTGTATGTATATTCTTGTATTTACCTGTGCACTAACGAATGACACATGATGTACGGATACCGTTTAAGAAAATAATTACCGTTTCACATGAATCGCAATAATAAAAATAATAATTATTATTATAGTAATAATAATACAGCGGTGCTTAGCTGCAAGTTAAAACCCAAAGCAAAGTGTAAAGAAAGCATAAAGCCACGCCCAATTCAAAACCCTCAAGACCTTTCAGAAAACACAAGCGGTAGCGTTTTGACAAATAACAGTCTCTAGTCCATGAAGTTTGACTCCAGTCTGCAGCATGCACACTTACTCGGAAACCTGACCTCACTCTTGTATCTGTGTTACCTATCGTACAGCCATGTCTGGAAGATGAAGGTTAGTTTTGTTTCTGAGGATAGATTCTGACAAGGGGAAAGAGATCTTCGCCAGATCTGATCAAATGTATCTTACGGAAGTCGGTCCGCGCATAATCTGCTGCTAACCTTTGTCAAGGTTTGGGCATTCGAGCACGCGTGAGCAGATATTTGGTTGGCGGGTGCTGGCTTCTGGGTCAGAAAGATTAGAGAAGGAGGGAGCGAAAAAAAAAATACAGAAGTAGTTGGTATGAGAAATGTACAACAGGAAAAGGGAAAATGGTACTTTAGACGTGCGTGAGATGGGGCGAGAGATGTGTAGCTTTCAGATAGGGGAATTTGGGTTGATTACTTTCATACATATGGGTCACTGTGCCGAAGGGGTTAAACCCTGTAGCTAACACTCGGAAGTTCATAGGTTTGGTTCCTGATAAAGATGTATTCCATGTTCCATGGTAGGCATGCGTGCGCGTGCTGTAAGTTTGCGACGCCTGTTCTGGATGTTCTTAACAAAGCGCTGATGAAATGTTGTTGGCAGTTAGAATGTAATTCGAAAATGTCATAAAATCATCCTCATCGTTGCATTCACTAATCTCCAAGCGACCCCTCTCCTCCCTCTCTCTCTCCCCACACACATAAATACACACACACTCACACAAAACAGCGATGGGGGTAGTGCAGCCAACCCTCAATTTTGAGAGAGGTACTTCAATTTTAAATCACCCCAAACAAAAGAAATCCGGGATATCTCGGAATAGTCTCAACACATCACATGACATCATGGTGCCTTTTTTTTTTTGCGGTTCATTTCGGTTGTCTTTAAATCAAGTGTCTGGGTAACCCCTAAACCCAACTCTAACCCCTAACGCTCCTGCCACTCTCGCATTAGATTGTACAGTCAAAGCAGGCCCTGTTCCAAGATCCCTAAGGAATAGTGGTGGCCTGTAAGGATACGCTCCACTGTTTGTCCCTGGCTGTTCCCTTTAATGACACCACAATGGCCGATTCTTCCGTCCCGGCACAGTTTCAGCTCTTGTAACCCGACCCAAATTAGCTGTCAAAAAAGAAGACCTGATTTCCCAACTTTTGTAATTGTACCGCTTGACTTTCCGCTGTGTTTGTTTGTTTTTCTCGCCCACTCCATAATGACTTCGTTTGCCCGTCACTCTCTGGTTTCCCCTGGCATTCCCCGGATCGCGGATACATTAGATAGTCAAGGACAAATGTGCAATACCAAAACCTGTGTGATTAGGTCCTTCAGTATCACATTTTAGAATTCCGTGGGGCTCTCTGGACCAACAATCTACTTCATCATTGGCATTTAGGGCCATCTCGATAGCAATTGAGCGACGCTTGTCCTAGACACGTGCTCATTTTTGGAATCGCTGATTGGCTTGTTAGGGATTTCAGCCGGGCGTTGATTGGACGCTTAATACTGTTTCCGCTGGGGACTGTGGGTAGGAAATAAGGCGGCGACCATTCGTCTTTTGGGAATAGGTTGCTTGTCAGTTGCGTTGTTAGGTCCATAGATTTCTTGTTCAGTGGCGGACCTTTTTTAAGGGTTTATATTTGTCAATAAATTGGAGACGCTGTCATTTTTGGAGGTAATAAGGAGATTCAGTGCTTAGCAGAGATGCATAGCTTTTATATTTCGCAAGAAAACTAACTGTATGTTAATGTTGTACAGAGAAGAATATACGATAATAAGAAATGGGTGCTCTTTATACGGTTTAAGAGAGAGAGAGAGAGAGAGAGAGAGAGAGAGAGAGAGAGAGAGAGAGAGAGAGAGAGAGAAAGAGAGAGAGAGAGAGAGAGAGAGAGGTGTAGAATTAAAACTCCCATTCAGTTCACCTTTTTATTTTTATTATAATTTTCTATGTGTGCATAATATAATAAAAGCAGTTGATGTGTGGAACGAGAGTGTCTTAAAGGGCCGAACATCCTGTTCCTAAAAAAAAAAAAAAAAACATGAAATCTTATCCATTTCCTTTGATTAAAAAAAAAAGTCTTTTTTATAGCGCATGTGCGCTTTCATCTGAAATGTTTTGGGGGAAGGAGTGAGACAGTACATGTTTTGTGTGTAGTCGTTATTCTGTTGCTGATGAACACTAAATGCCGCAGGGTCATTAATTTTTAAAAATTTTTGATTATTTATTTCCAGTCTTTTTTTCTCTGTCTTTTACTTAAAATCAACTACCAGGCATCCAACGAACCACTTAGTTACCCCCCCCCCCCACCCTTTTTCTGTCTCAGGTATACTCCCAATCGAGCATAGGCCTTCAATCAACTCGCAACAAACCATCTGTGGCCTTCTTCAGTAATAATTATATCACCTTCTCCTTTTCCCAAGTAGAATTCTCAGCATGTTGAGGCAAGCTTTCTCCTAAGTAGCCTTTTACAATAGCTATCACGTCTTTCACGGTTACTAATAACAGCTCACCGATCTATTCGCACGTGTAAGCGTTAGCAGGTAACGATTACATTAAAGAGGCTATCATGTGATATTGTCCTTCTCGTCGCATTCACTTTTGAAAATACGCATGCGCATCAAACATTGATTGTATTACTAGTAGCAGGTACATTTCACACGTTACAGTTTTTTTTTTTTTTTTACATCATAAGTATGCATGGAGCGTTTATTTTGAATTTTATAATAAATGGTAAGCATTATCACCATGTAGCAGGTCCTTTGCAGAACGTCGCTCTCATCACAGACTGCCTGAAAGAAACTCGGTCTCTCGCCAGTTCTCCTGCTTCATGCACTTTCACACTCAAGGAGTTACTTATATCCTGTGCCCATCTTCGTGTCGGTCGGCCCCTGCCCCTCCTTCCTGGTACCATGCCTTCTGCTATATTTTTTTTCCAATCCGTTGCGGCGCTTGATATGACCAAAATATTTCAGCTTCCGAGAAAGGATACTGTTTATTAGCCAATATTCCTTGATGTTCGGATCTTTTAAGATGTCAGTATTTCTCCTCTTCTTTGTCAAAGATAAAAATGGTAAACAATAATAGTGAATAAAACAAAATATTTGTTTGGCGGTGAAAAGTGTAAGCGACGGTTGTAGCCTCACGAACAGCACTTGCTCATTGCAGCCCCCCCCCCCTCTCTCTCCCCCATCTATTTCAGTCAGTATTGTATCGAATCTTTCTACTGCTTCTCCTTAACCTCATTGTTCCAGTTAAACAGTCTCAGCTGTGCCTATCCATTTCCACTGGCAGCTCTGAACCCGCCCTCACAGTTTCCGGGTCCGGTCCGTCCCGGTGGACTTGTCTACCCCAGACCACGTTTACAGGGCTGTTTTCTCTGAAGCCCGGGTCACATCTGCCCAAACACCGCGGGGCTAATTGCTGGCCATGCAGGCTGTAGTACAAACTGGACAATGTTTCGGGCGGTCGGCGGCCGACTTAATGAATCCCTTAAGGCCTGTTTGGCTGTGCAGTCTCTTTTCTCTGACTTTTCTGTTCAACGCTCGGTCTGTCCTATGGGTATACCCCTTTGCCCATTTATTGTCTCTGTCGACATCTATTTATCCCACTTCCCCCCCCCCTCCCCCCCCCAACTATGTCTCTTCAATCTTTTTGCCACGCTCAGTTGGTCTTCTTCTTGTTCTTCTTGTTCTTCTTGTTCTTGTTCTTGTTCTTCTTCTTCTTCTTCTTCTTCTTCTTCTTCTTCTTCTTCTTCTTCTTCTTCTTCTACCAGATACAATGAAATAATGGCGTCTGGCATAATGTTGACTATGTCACTCATTGACTGGTCTATAAACAGAGAAGTCTGGACTCACAGGCCCGATGCCATACTGTCGCGTAATACGGATCTTTACTGTCTCCCCCTCCTCCTCAACATATATGTTCAAACCCCCTAGAATCTCCCTTCCTCTTGTGGTCTTAGAAACAAGACACCTTGAATAGCTCGTAGAATTCCTGGCATTGCTCCCCTGAGGACATACGGCTGCGGCTGAAAACCGCTTCCGTAACCCGGTGACTTCTTCGAAATGGATTCCCGACGTCTAATAGAACAGCTGCGATTTGTCAGAACAGTCGTCGGGGGATGTTGGATGGTGGGTTGGGAACAAAGGATGTGCTTGCTTCCTTATTGAGCTACATGGTAAAATCTGTATTGCGTTTTGTATTCTAGTTAGTGGTTATCACTTCTTCGTCTTCTTGACGTTCTTCTTCGCTTTCGTCTTTCATCTTCTGTTCTACTGTTTATGCTGGTGCCTTCCGCTAACTTAAGAATCTGCTGTACACATTTGCCGTGAGTGTAACTGTCTCACAGAGCATGCTGAGAAAAGTGGAGACAGGTAAGCTCCGTGCAGAGTGGCAAGCATCACTTCAGGTCCTGGGTAGTTAGTTAGCATCCTTTGGATATTTTTTTTCCCAGGTGATGTCGGTGTGTTAGGAAATGAGTAGGCAGATAAGAATGACCGGTTTAGTACCGCTTGGTGGTGAACTGATTGTATGACAAGCTGGATGTTGTGAGGGCCCTTTGGGAGCGAGTGAGCAGTGCAGAGGCGCAGATAGATCATTACGGAGAATGGCGCTTCGAGGAGTTACCAGGGGATCTGGTCGGCGCTCAACACTCAGGGGAAAAGCGAAACGGATTTACAATCGAACAGTTACTGGTGCCATCGGAATTGGAACTCTTCGCTTGCTGCTGAAGATGGGGACGGATCGCAAATGGGGGTGTCCTGTATGTTGTATCGATTCCTCATTCAACATTGCTTCTGCCGTAGAGGGTCACAGAAAGAAAGATAAAGCAATTCTGTGTCTTTTGCCAGTTGCATAGCTTGTGTTAATGTTATACTGCACATCTGGGGTGTCTGGTTTAATCCCTCTATCCACATCTTTCTTAGTCGGCCTCTTGACCAGACTCATTCCTACTGTTTCTTTGCGTACCCGGGCTGTAAACTGCGGAGAAACGGTCTAGTTGCTCATCCACTTCTGGACTTCTGTCTTTTTCCAGGAGATATGTTTTTTGCGTTTAAAAATCTAGTTGATGTTGTGTGCAGACTGTTGGTTCGTCGCTGGTCAGATACATGCACTCCGACTTTCAAGAAAAAAAACTTATTGTTAGTCGCCCTTTACGACGTATTGTCGGGGTGCACAGAGTCAACTTCTTCCCGTTGGGAGGGGGTGGACCTGTATGGTCATGGGAATAGTGTTATTGTCCCAAAGTTATTCTATGGTAGTTTGACAGTAGACAACCGGATACGTGCTATGTTGTCACTTTATTCCGTTCCATGCAGGCGACGGCGTTGCATTGTTCTGTAGAGAGGTATAGGAGTCAAAGCCTATGACGAAGGCGAAGACGACGAGCAGAACCTGCTCAACTAACTATCCTCATCTGTTTACAGTGTTAGCTTTTCAATGACTTCCCTGTCTTTGGTTTCGAAAGGGACGCAGAGCAAGGCTGTCAATACTTGAGTTTTCCCCCAAGATCTGGGTTTTTATATGACGCATGAGGTTCAGATTTCGGAATATTGTGGTTTAAAAAAATTATATCCGTATCCGTTTTTTGGGTTCTATGCTAAAAAATGTTTGGGTTTTCGGCAAGCTTAGCTGGGTTTTTTTTATAACAATCCTATTGGCAACCCTGGGACAAAGGTCCCGACCCAATCGTAATAGTTCAGCAGGGGCAGGAGCAGGGCTCAAACATAGTCTACACCTCTCCGAGGTCGTCCTAGAAGCAGCTTCCCAGCCTGTGGCCTGGCTATGATAAATGGGATTGAGGTTTCCTTTGAAATCAAAGTTCATCTGCCTGAGAAGTTCTGTAACAAGTCCAGTTTCCAGCAGTGGAGGAACAACCTGAACTTTCGGTCGACGAGCTGTAAGAAGAAGGATCCCGAAGCATAGAAAGGCACACCTTACAAATACATGCCAGGATTCCGATGCCTCGGGGAGGGAACAAACAAACGATTGGACAAACGAAAACGAACCTCGAAACCTTCTGTTTTAAACATTTTCAGGCTTACTGCCAGCAGAAATGTGGAACAAACTTGAAATTAATTGCTGTGTTGGGAAGGCGAAACCGCTGTTTTCAGTTAGATTCTAATCTCGTCTGATCCGTGAAGATTGGACAGCGTCCAGCTGTTGCTAGTGGACGGGCTGAATAATTTATGTTGCCTGCTTGTCTGCTATTTGCTGTGTGCCATTTGTTCCTACATGACTTTTCTTTGTCGCCCTGACAGGTAAATTTGTTCGGGCGTGTCCTAGCCCCGCGGTGTATTTTTCTTGTGTGTATGATTTATTTTAAAGATCCTTGTTGATTTGGGTTTTACAAGATACGGCAGTATTTGTGGGTGTTTGTTTGGTGTTGATTTTAGCTGCAGTGATAAAATTACTTAATATGGTTGATATGACTGATATCGGTGTTTGCCGTTGTAGTTTGTTATCTACTGGATCCCACCACGACCTCCTCCTTTGTCTGCTTCTTCTTCTTCTTCTTCTTCTTCTTCTTCTTGTTCTTCTTCTTCTTCTTCTTCTTCTTCTTCTTCTTCTTCTTCTTCTTCTTCTTCTTCTTCTTCTTCTTCTCCTTCTCCTTCTTCTTCTGCTTCTTCTTCTTCTTTTTCTTTTTCTTCTTCTTCTTCTTCTTCTTCTTCTTCTTCTTCTTCTTCTTCTTCTTCTTCTTCTTCTTCTTCTTCTTCTTCTTCTTCTTCTTCTTCTTCTTCTTCTTCTTCTTCTCCTTCTTCTTCTGCTTCTTCTTCTTCTTTTTCTTTTTCTTCTTCTTCTTCTTCTTCTTCTTCTTCTTCTTCTTCTTCTTCTTCTTCTTCTTCTTCTTCTTCTTCTTCTTCTTCTTTTTCTTCTTCTCCTTCTTTACTGTACCGTTCCCTCCCCTAATTCCTGAAAAAAGAAATCAGATATCTACACCAAAAGTTCCTGCAGTACACTTTAGCATGTGCACACATCTCCCATGACCTGCACGGTGCTTCGACAATGGTTCCACAAGCTGGTGTTTACCTGGGTACAGTGAAAGATCACCATGGCGCAAAGATTACCCAGTGTTCGGTGAAGGTACGCGGCTAAAGATAATGCCAGAGGCAGATGGGCGTGCAGAAATCCGACCTCACATATCCTGGTGATGTACGGTGTGCTGTGGCAACTCAAACATGCATCTGGTCCAGCTTGTGCTGCTTGTTTGCATCCTCTCAATGGTCATGCTTCCAGGCTGTCTTGGTGAGGTGTGGGGGGGGGGGGGGGTGCGATTAACTATCTATGAAATGCAACGTCTGGTTCAACAAGCTAGGCGTAGTACTTCCTCTGAATGGTGAATTGAGAATCGACATCATAGAACTCGGGACACTCCCATAAGTGCTCCG
>CAJHNH020001668.1:370000-392500 GCA_905116865.2 Candidula unifasciata
CCCGGTGCTTGTCTACATGCCTAACTACCCAGTGCTTGTCTACATGCCTAACTACCCAGTGCTTGTCTACATGCCTAACAACTTCAGTGCTTGTCTGCATGCCTAACTACCTCAGTGCTGGTCTACATGCCTAACTACCCAGTGCTTGTCTACATGCCTAACTACCCAGTGCGTCCCTACCTGTTTACTCACTACATGCTTGCAGTCTACTTACTACCTGCTGGCCTACCTGTCTACTTACTACAAGCTTGCCTACCTGTCTACCTCCTTAGTTAAATTAGTTGCATATCCTTTATCTCATTCTATTTGGTTTATTACTGTTGATCATAGTATCTCTGTATACCTATCTGTCCGACTCTGTATCCTTCTCTGTCTCTAACTTTGTAACTATTTTATATTTCTCAGTTTCTCTCCGCGCAGTCGATACGAGACTCGCTTTCAAATCCAGCTGCGACTCGCTACAGCCCACGTTCGGTGTTTGAATCCGGGCGGTTCCTGTGGTTCACCCAGCCTCTAGGAAAAGGGTACCAGAGTTAACACTCTGGGGTAGATGGAGGAACGTCGCTGTAGCTAAGGAGTTACGTGCGGACGGCAACACAGGAGGGCAGTTTCCTATCAGCTGTCCGTACTGGTTTACAACCGTGTGCAGTGACGCTAGTTCACATCTCCCGACTTCCCCTCCCCCCACCCATTTTTTTTTCTACATTTTTGGCTGTGTATCTTTGTCTGTGTGTCTTGTCTACGTAAGGCTGTCTTTCTGCTTTTCTAGATCTGTCTGATTGTCCCACAGTGTGTCTGTCTCTGTTTATCCATCCATCTTGTTTCGCCGTGTGTCTACATCAGTTCGTCTGCCTGTTACATCTTGTCTGCTGTATGAGTCTGTCTCTCTGTCTGTCCGCCCATCTGTACCTCTGACATATGTTTCAGGCGGCCCAGCTCTCTAGCAGTAATGTTTACATTATGTCGGTGGAGGAAGTTATGCGCCGACATCTTGCGCATTGTCTCACCTTTTAAACTTGACCTTTCCCCGGAGGACCTCTGACAAATTTTCTCCCAGACATTGTCGGGTTAATTTTATTTATTTATGTTTATCGTCGTTGCCTCTCACTTTGTCCGTGAATGTCTGCAGGAGGAGATATCTTTTCCCACAATTCCTCCATCTTCAGCCCCTAATCTCACCTGTATGTGTGCTGTGTATGTGTGCTGTGTATGTGTATGAGTGTATGGACCTACTAGCGAAATACCATGATACCTCGGCTAACGAAGATAATATCTTCCAGAATCACATTTGTTAGCCGAAATCTTCGCTAGCAGGCGCGTGTGCTTGTTTTGGTATGATTGTATATTTGCATGTATGCCCTTGGTATCCATGTTTTTGTGTATTTTACTTGAAAATCATAGTATGTGTATTGTTATTATATTGTTATATAAACATATGTTTTAACGATAAAATACAACCACAGTATAACAGAAGGAGTGTTTGGAAGGGCTGAATGTAAGATGGGCCTGTGTGCCCAGTGTGTGACCCTTAGAAATGTGACACGGTTGTTCATTGGTTCTGTTGGCTTGCCATGCACATTATCAGACACCTGGGAAAGCATTAGCATATTTGGATAGCTTAACTCGTTGAGTCCCAGGGGGTTAAGCATCAGAGACCCAAGGGGTAGTCAAAAGAGATGTAAACTCGGCGCATCTTGCGTTAATTGGGCCTCTAGGCGGGAACCTATGAAAGTATAATGCGTTCCTTGTGACTTAAAGAGTTAAATACCACTGATTCTTGTTTAAAATTACCAGCTTTGTTCTGAGATTTGAACTTTCTTGCCTTGAAAACGGCACTAAATAAAATACAACCACTCCTTCATTTTATCAGATATCGGTTTAAAACAGCTACTTTTTTTTCCTGCTTTGGTCCTTGCAAAAAGCAGCTTACAAATTGTTATTTACAACTAGTTGGGATATCTGCGCCTTTCGATCCAGCGCATCCATTTCAGTAAATCTCTCGTCTTTCACGACATGCTTGTTTGTGTGGCAGATGTTTTACTTTTTACAATTTTTAAAAAAATTTTTCCTTTTTTTTTAAATTTCCAGAAACCATGAGTTGATACGAATCGTATACCCTTAGGCTCGGTACTATGGATACTGCAATATTTCGGCCCTGATGGGTACCGTCAATCTGTGAGAAATTTTGCTTTTCTGCCTGCCCGCCTGAAGTTAACCCGGACCACAAGGAGTTCGTTACCCGATCGCCGCGAATTCAGGTTTAACTAACTACGCTAGAGAGGCGGGCCTTAGCGGTGCAGTAGGTCTATTCTTTTTACTCAAAAGGGGAAAACAGAACCAACGCAGGCAGCTGCGCTTTGAGAACGACGCCGTCTGTGAAACCCTAACTTCGGAACTCATCACCATTGACACAAATCCCAAAGAGAAACCACAAGAACGAAGCCGTTACAAAAACCATTACCTCTACGGCTTCACCAACTGCCAGTCCACGCTCCGCCGGAGTGGATTTAATCCACTCGCATCCCAAGTTCCCTCGCCCGTGTCTCGGGCCCTGGACCTGGTTTGACACTAATTGCAAGCAATTGCTAGGAATGTACTATTTATCAATCTCCTCTTTAATTTGCAGCCGGATCCGTCACCGCTCCACTGACGTGACACTTGATAAGTCACTGCACTGGTTTTACTGTGTAGTGTTCCTGTTGCCGTGTCATGTGCTTCGTCTTCTGCAAAACATTTCATTGTTATGTGCGTATGCGCGCGCGCATATGTATCTCACTGACTGTTGCCATTACTTCAAGGTGTTGTGTCCCCCTGCTACCGATGGTGGTATAATAGCTATGACACTTGCCCACCATAAAATCATGTAACGTTTTTGTTGCTGTGTCATGAGTTCTTTCGGCAGTAACAAATTCAGTCAGAAAATATAATGAGGGAAAAACACAATAGTAGCATGTATCAGGACTTTAAATGTCTTTATAGCAAATAAACCAGATTTATTGTTAATGAGAGAGCTGATAAACTGGCAGGTGCTGTATTAATTGAAGATGGCCGGCCCATGGATCACGCCGACATTGTTATTGCCCTTAGAGAGATAGGACGTTCTGAGGATTTTGGAAGCAAAGTGTCCACATTACTGCTAAGGCTACGAGAATTGGAAGTAAAGAACGGCACAGCCAAGCATGAGAAGCACACCGGACGCACACGAAGTCTTATTCACCAACATAGGACCGGCACTTTTAACCACGCAACGCTGATGAATATGTTGAGAGGGGAATCTGAGCATCATGGATGTGTCCGGAGTGCCGTGAAGATAATCTAACTCATTACTCATAAGCCAGATAATGACGCTACATTGGACACATTCTGAGAAAAAAGCAGCAGAGAAGCACCAAACAGGCATTGAAATGGGAGATACGGGGATTAAGGAGGCGAGAACGTCCGAGACAAACTCTCAAGACGAACGTTGATTAGAAAGACCAAAGCTACTGGATTGGATTCCATCCACAAAATCGAGCTAATCGCACAGGATAGAACGAAATGAAGGAATAGACTACAAGCCCTATGTGACATAAAATGGCACAACAGGATAATGAATGAACGAATAGCAAGAACACACAAACCGTAACCAATGTGGACAGACTAAAACAGAGACTCTGTCTGCAGCAGATAGAGAACACCCGTGAGCTTGTTCTCTGCCAGATGTCTGCATAAACAGGAAGCCGGTGCCTAGGCGACCTGTCTCCGAACACCAGTAAAACATGGCGATAACACAAGAGAGATACAGTTGGAACGATGCTTTCCACCACAGACAAATGTCAGGGAACGCTAAATGCATTGCAGCGGTTTTGATAGGGAGTACAAGTGCAGCCTTTGTGGGCAGAGACCGGGAATGCCTGGCCAGATCGTCTGCGCATGTTTTGGGAATTTGCTGAATTATAAACAGGATTTATGTTGCAGATAGAAATGTCTGCTTTTGGAAACGAAATCGCATAGTTCCTAAACATTGGATAGGCGTGTCTAGAAATTATGTTTGTTATCATCAGCAATTAGGTTTAAACTGGTGCTACTAATTTGAGACCTAATATCCACTGCTCATTAAAACGAGATATGCTTCGGAAAATTAAAACTTGTATTACTTAACAATCTAAACATCAAGGAAGATTGACTAATAAACAGCATCCTGTCTCAGAAGCTGAAATATTTTGTTCATATCAAACGCCACTACGGACTGGAAAAAAATTATAGCAGAAGGCATGGTACCAGGAATGAGGGGCAGGGGCCGACCGACGCGAAGATGGGCAAAGTATTTAAGTGACTTCTTGAGTATAAAAGTACATGATGCGGGAGAACTGGCGAGAAACCGCGTTTCTTTCAGGCAGACCGTGATGAGAGCGACGTTCTGCAAAGGACATGCTTCATGATGATGATAATTACTTGGCAAGACTTAGTTTGGGAGCAAATCATCGATTTTCTGCCAGGAAATTCTGGTGTACGGAGTAATAAGCAGGCTGATAGAATAACTGCTGCTGCTTCTCTGGGGGCTGAGCTACTTTATGATTAAGCCAGCCTGGTCAAGCCTCTCTAGGATTAAATGGACAGTTTAGTCGAAGAAGGAATCCATACATTTAAAGACCAATTCAACGGGAGAGAGAGAGAGAGGGCGGGGTGGGGGGGGGGGGGGGGGTTGGTGGTTGGGTAGAGGTTCTGAAGGATATTCAACATTCAGAAGGAAACAGACGGACACTTAATCGTCTGCTTTTAAATGTAAATATGTTTGCCGCGAAGTTTACTAAAATAATATTAGCAATCGTATCTTGTTTGCACAAAAAGTGCAGTTTCGTAACACATGGTTAACATGTATCCTTTTCTTTCTTTCTATCTTAACAGAGAACCCGCGAATTGTGGAGCACCCGTCCGATCACTATGTGGCCAGAAATGAACCAGCCAAGCTCCACTGTAAGGCGGAAGGAGATCCTCCGCCGGAAATTACGTGGTATCGAAATGGACAGAAGGTGATCACAACCAAGGATGACCAGAACGCGCACAGGTAAGTGGAGCCGAAGATCTTCCGTGTCGTTATTGTTTTTCAGGGTGTGTTCTCTCATACACGGCTTTCTCTCCTGGGACTGCAGACTGCTTGGTAACTGTTTTTGGGGTGCCTCCGGAAAATTGTGTCATGCGTTGGAACGGCGCTTTCCGGATTTGTGTCTGCTCGATTCTCAGCCTTGAGATGTTGGTCCTACAGAATATTTTTAATTCACCCAAAACAAAGAAAATCCAGGAGTTCACTGAAAAGTCCAATATTATATTGGTGCTATTGGTTAGGGTTAGCGTCTATTTCAGCCCTAGTCCGGTCTCAGAGGCGCCGACTAACCCTAACACAAAAACACCCCTAGAATTTAGGACTTTTCCAGGAACACTGGGATTTCCTTTGGTTAGGGTGAGTTTAAAATAAAGTACCGAATGCGAATCTAAAATGATATAACTTCGAAGTGTTCTCCACTTTTAGGTAACCAGCATTGACAGCTTCCCCTCTTTGCGTC
This sequence comes from Candidula unifasciata, assembly GCA_905116865.2. Taxonomy (NCBI): domain Eukaryota; kingdom Metazoa; phylum Mollusca; class Gastropoda; order Stylommatophora; family Geomitridae; genus Candidula; species Candidula unifasciata. The sequence goes on from CAJHNH020001668.1 coordinate 375,544, forward strand.
ACCGTGGCCAGTGGTCAAGCCGTTTACCTCGCGCTATAAAGGGCGTGGGTTCGTTTCACGGCTGCATCACGAGTGATATTCTTTACTGAGACTCCTGGGGTCGTCACCTGATTTACGGCGTTCGTGCTTTGTGCGACGCTCTCTTTAGGAGGCTGACTGTTCTGCTAAGAAATCGAGCCATATGGAATACATCGTGGTGGAATGAAGTCGATCTTCTCGACTTAAACTTTAGCAGACGCATCCCTTTGTACTGTAAGGGGTATTGTGAATCACGTGCGGACAGATAGAGGCTCTGCTCTTCTGATTCGGCAGCTTCTGCAGCCTGCTTTGTTCTGAACGTACTTTTGTTACCTTTCCTTTGGAGCAAACAAGGCAGGTCTACTGAGGGATCATGATACGTGGGCAACGTTTGGTCTTTACAATACTGCCCAGGCTTTGTGCTATAGAGAGATTACTGTCGTCTGCAAGACGGAAAGGCGCCAATGAATTAATGAAATTACGATGATGAGTGTGACTAATGAGACCACAAACAGAGGAACGAACTCGATGTTCTTGTGGTTAGAATTGGGCACACATGCCCGTCTTAAATCCCGTACTTCTGGTCTCACTCCGTGCAAACATTACTATATTTATACGTCACTTTAGCATATAACCAAATAAACATTATTAACAACAACCGAGTCTTAGTTACAACCGCTGGAAAATGATCTACGCATGCCTACATTTATAGGTCTTGCCTTATGTGCCCAATACGCCCGAAGGCGTGGTAAACGGTCCTTTACTTTTCTTTACGTTTACTTAAAGCTACGCTCTTAAACTACAGTAATACTAAATATAATAAATCTCAGAATACCACGGAAAAAGAAAAGAAAAGATACTGACATTTTAAAAGGTCTGTACATCGAGGAAGATTGGCTAATAAACAGCATCCTGTCTCAGAGGCTGAAATATTTTAATCAAAATAAAGCGCCATGGCGGATTGGACAAATTAACAGCAGGTACGAGAAAGGAAGGGCATAAATGGACAAACAAGCAGAACTTTTCGCCGGAGTTTACAGAGAGTGAACGCGAAGAAGAGGAAGAAGAAGAAGAAGAAGAAGAAGAAGAAGAAGAAGAAGAAGAAGAAGAAGAAGAAGAAGAAGAAGAAAAAGAAAAAGAAGAAGAAGAAGAAGAAGAAGAAGAAGAAGAAGAAGAAGAAGAAGAAGAAGAAGAAGAAGAAGAAGAAGAAGAAGAAGAAGAAGAAGAAGAAGAAGAAGAAGAAGAAGAAGAAGAAGAAGAAGAAGAAGAAGAAGAAGAAAAAGAAGAAGAAGAAGAAGAAGAAGAAGAAGAAGAAGAAGAAGAAGAAGAAGAAGAAGAAGAAGAAGAAAAAGAAGAAGAAAAAGAAGAAGAAAAAGAAGAAGAAAAAGAAGAAGAAGAAGAAGAAGAAGAAGAAGAAGAAGAAGAAGAAGAAGAAGAAGAAGAAGAAGAAGAAGAAGAAGAAAAAGAAGTAGAAGAAGAAGAAGAAAAAGAAAAAGAAGAAGAAGAAGAAGAAGAAGAAGAAGAAGAAGAAGAAGAAGAATATGCTACACTAGAGAAGAAAGACTAGAATGTACACTATACTGGCTTATTGTGTTTACTCAAATATGTTTACTTATATAATCAGAACCCGCCCACGTGTGCAACATGTGCAGTGCACGTTACAGAAAGTAAACAACCATGGAGAAAAAAGGAGGGAGTTTCTGAATACACTTGAAGCAGCGGTTTCCAACCTATGGGTCACGATCCTTTTTGGGGTCGCTCGACCCTGTTCCATGGGTCGCCAAAAACTGTCGCAAAACAAATATTCGTTGAATTTATGAAGTAGTGACGAAAATAATTGTATATTTGGGGGTCGCTTTTAAAGGGCTGTTACAACATAAGGAACTGTATTAAAAGGGTCGCTACAACACGAGGAACTGTTTTAAAGGGTCGCCACAACATAAGGAACTGTATTAAAGGGTCTCTAAAACATGAGGAACTGTATTAAAGGGTCTCTACAACATAAGGAACTGTATTAAAGGGTCGCTACAACACGAGGAAGTGTATTAAAGGGTCGCTACAACACGAGGAAGTGTATTAAAGGGTCGCTACAACACGAGGAACTATATTAAAGGGTCGCTACAACATGAGGAACTGTATTAAAGGGTCGCTACAACATAAGGAACTGTATTAAAGGGTCGCTACAACATAAGGAACTGTATTAAAGGGTCGCTACAACACGAGGAACTGTATTAAAGGGTCGCTACAACATGAGGAACTGTATTAAAGGGTCGCCACAACATGAGGAACTGTATTAAAGGGTCGCTACAACATGAGGAACTGTATTAAAGGGTCGCTACAACATGAGGAACTGTATTAAAGGGTCGCTACAACATGAGGAACTGTATTAAAGGGTCGCTACAACATGAGGAACTGTATTAAAGGGTCGCTACAACATGAGGAACTGTATTAAAGGGTCGCCACAACATGAGGAACTGTATTAAAGGGTCGCCACAACATGAGGAACTGTATTAAAGGGTCTCTACAACATGAGGAACTGTATTAAAGGGCTGTTACAATATAAGGAACTGTATTAAAGGGTCGCTACAACATGAGGAACTGTATTAAAGGGTCGCAACAACATGAGGAACTGTATTAAAGGGTCGCAACAACATGAGGAACTGTATTAAAGGGTCGCAACAACATGAGGAACTGTATTAAAGGGTCGCAACAACATGAGGAACTGTATTAAAGGGTCGCTACAACATGAGGAACTGTATTAAAGGGTCGCCGCATTAGGAAGGTTGAGAACCAGGGACTTACAGGAAATGATAAAAGTCATGACAAACAAATTTGATCTGCGTGTGTTTTCATTGGATAGCAATAAATGACAGGGATTTCTAAACAAAACCTGCCAGGATTGATTGTTTATGATTAGTTCAGGAGAACTTTCTCATATTTCACAACTTTCCACATTTTCAAGAAATGGAGTTTTCCGGTAGTTAACAATGAAGTGGGAGGAGTCGTGGTGGTCTTGTGTCCGGACGCTTGCCTGCTAACTCGAAGGTCTTGAGTTCGAATCCGCATAAAGTCGATTTGAAAAAAATTACCTTGGTTCCCAAGTCCACCTTCTCTGAAATAAATACCAGATCGTGTCTTGGGAAGTAAAGTCGACCGGTAGGATGTTGACAGCTGCATATGCCCAATGTGTTCTTGGTGTAAAAGGGGTTTTATGTATGTGCAAATGTATGCGTGTGTATATTCACACAGGGTGTCGCGTTCGCGCAGTCGATAGGAGACGCATTCAACTCCAGCTGCCACTCGCTGCAGCCCACGGCCGGTGTTCGAAACCGGGCGGTTCTCGGGGTTGACTCTAGGTACCTAGTTAACTTTCTGGGTAAATTGAGGAACGTCGCTGTAGCTACGGAGTTGTGTGCTGACGGCGACACAGGCGGACACTTTCTTATCAGCTGTTTATACTGGTGGCAGAACACTTATGGTTTATAATCGTGTGCAGTGTCGCTGGTTAACATCTCCCGACTTTACATTTACACAGGCACACACGCTCACCCAGCTACACACACACACACACACAGCCAGACACACACCCACACACACAGACACAGACACACGCACAGCCACACACACACAGAGATAAAACCATGTCACATGTTTCAGACTGCTCCTCAACGGAGGAAACCAGCTGTTCTTCCTGAGAATCATCCACACGAAGAACATGAAGCCGGATGTGGGAACCTACTACTGCAACGCCACAAACATTCACGGAAGTGCCATCAGCCGCAACGCCACACTTCAGATTGCTGGTAAGTACAAAAAACTGCAGGATGAGGAATGCTACAGTAGCTGTGCCTTCGATGGTGTCGGTTATGGTATGACATCACATTTATCGTGCTGTGTTAGGGATCATGGTCCCCCACAACTATCTAATTGCCAAAAGAAGGATTATTTATAGCTCTCTTAGATTCGTTAGTTTTAGAGCACGTTGGAGAATCAACCCCAGCATTATTGGACTGTCGTGGTTTTTTTTTTTTCCTCGGCAAATTTTACGTTCACTAGTGTACCATTTCCAAAAAGCAATGGCAAACTACTAGACGTTAATTTGCCTAGAAAAACCACACAACAGCAAGGGGCTGTTGGGGTTGGTTCTGCAACGTCCTGTAAAGGATACGCAACTAACCCCAGACCAGTGTACCATTGTCTACTGAACGGTCAGCTCTCAGTACCAGTGTCGAAACCAACGCAAATCCTCCGCAGCTGGCACCCCGGCATTAAGAAGCTCGCTCGCAACGCCTAAACCACAGATTTTTTAGTAAAGCATTTTCAACCTTTGTGTATATATGGAGACCGGGAGTATACAAGAAATATTTTGACGCCTCTCTGACCGTTCAGACAGTAAGAAACAGCCGTAGACCGTATTTAATGTGTTAAATCCATTGTTTTGTGCGACGCTCTCTTTAAAACAGATCAGTAGTTGCACCAGATCAGTAGTTGCACACGTATTCAATCACATAAAGCACCACAAGTTCTTTGGCAATAGGCCACTGGCCATTTTCAGAATCTGCAGTTAACAACACAAACCACGTCGGGCTAGGTCGACAAGCATATCAAAAGACGTTGGACGACAGATTTATCCTTTCAGTCAACATATGGAGGAAAATGCAACAGTACTAATGCCAGAAGCAAAAACACTTGCCGAGACTAAAATCAGTAAACGTGCATTTTCGCCATACTGACCGGAAGCTCTCTGTAAGAAACTGTAAGGACCAATAAGATTTAGTTAGCAGCCATCCCCTTTCTTTTTCTTGTATGTCTTTATTGTCTGTGAAGCCGAGGCCCTTCGTTGAAGTCTGTACCTTTGACACTCGTGCATAGTGCTACCCGGTGCATCTGCGCACTTGTTATCTTCCGGATCCGATCCAAACAGAAAATAAATCTAATCGCTTAGCGATCCTAAAAATAATCAAAACCGCCCTGGCAAGAACCAATATACGTTTACTACAGGAAACCCCAAACCTGTCACCAGCAAGAGGAATCGATTACGTAACGTCTGCTTAAGTCTACGGTCTCTTGTGTATTTTGTTTGGTTTGTGGGTTTAACCCGGGCAGGCACCTCTAGTTTAAAATGTATCATTGTTTTATGTGAACCTATAGTAGAGATGAAACATTTTTCTTAGGCGAGGTTGGGTAGTCATTTGGGGAGATTGATTATCAAGATACCGGTGCGGGTTTAATTCTTATCACTCACATTAGTTTTTTCCCCCCTTCTTATTTCGTTTTTGCACAGTCTCTCTCTCTCTCTCTCTCTCTCTCTCTCTCTCTCTCTCTATATATATATATATATATATATATATATATATATATATATATATATATATATATATATATATATTTATATATACACTCCCAAGCTTTCAATCCTTATCGTTTTCTCTTCCTCATCTCCCTCAATCCCAGCTTTCCATCGCCCTTCCTTCTTATCCATATCATACTCTTCATTATCTGTTTCTGTCTCTAATTGTATGTATGTATTTGTTCTCAGAGAAAGAGATAAAGAGATAGAGAGAAAAAGAGAAAGAGAGAGAATCAATTCAAACTAAGTAGAGAAATCACAGTGCAAGCTAAGAAAACTATCCGAGAGAGAAAGTGAGAGATAGATAGATAGATAGATAGAGAGAGAGAGAGAGAGAGAGAGAGAGAGAGAGAGAGAGAGAGAGAGAGAGAGAGAGAGAGTCAATTCAAACTAAGTAGAAATATCCCAGTGCAAGCTAAGAAAACTATCTTAGAATCCCCCGCAATTCACTGTTTACAGAACCCAGATCATAGCAAGGTAACGCCGGCACTGCATAAATATTCACATTGAGCCACAATAGGGCGAACCACCCATGTAGTTGCTGTGTGGAAATCTCACCTTTCTGTCATAGTTCTGTCACTTCTTCAGGTCTGAGTCACAGGTGAGGGGGGCTACTGAGTTCGCAGGTAGCCTATCGTCGTTTTCATTGTCAGTGTTTGTTCCAGTTTTTCTAGAAAAACACCTTCACCCCTATCTCGCCCAGTCTGAGCAAACACCGTGTCTGCTTGGGGTTTCAAGTCTTCAGGTACAAACCTCGATTTTGTAATCGTAGACTTTACCACCACCCTGCTCCAGCTGACGGGCCGTGCTACTGACGTCACCGGGTTGGGCTTACGATGTGTTAACACGGTTGTTCTTAAACAAGAAATAAACTATTTCGATAGTGGAGAGGGAAGACATGTTTTAATTTTTAAGTATCTACATGCCTTTAAAAAAAATAATTTCACAATTTGTGGCTGACTTTGTTTAATTATAGCTGCGGCACCCCTGGTATAAGCTCACGGCACTCCAGGCTGCCTCGGCACTCAGTTTGTGAACCTTTGCGTTAACGCATTGTTAGCCTGAACAAGGCCAAGAGGGGTTTTGCTTGCCAAGTAAGTCAAATACCTGTGCTGCTGTACCAACAGCAGTAGCAAGCAGCAAAGGCAACAAAAGGAAAGCAGCAGCAGCAACATCTACTACAACTAACGCCGCTACCACAGCTCCAACTGCGGCAGGTCAGATCTTTAATTCGGTCAGTACCGAGATGTACAAGCCATTAACTGCCAATTAGGTTAGTTGCGTATCCTTTACAGGACGTTGCAGAACCAACCCAAACAGCCCCTGGCTGTTGTGTGGTTTTTCTTGGCAATTTACGTCTAGTAGTTTGCCACTGCTTTCTGGACGGTCGACTTTCTTGATACCACTGTCGAAACCAAAGCAAGGCGCATGGCCCGCTGCTGGTATCGAACCCGGCATCTCGGCATTACGAAGCGTTCGCATCGACGTAGCCACAGAGCCGATTCAACTGCCAATTACAAGCCTTTATTTTACCACATTTTCAGTGTAGGCAGGAGGGGAAAAAAAGGAAAAGGGAGGGGGGGGGGGGTCTTTAAGCCTGAGGAGTTACGGCTGCAAAGCTTGTGCTGTCGCCACGACTGTGCAGGTGTAAATTTTATTTTGCTCCCCTCCCCTTTCCCTTACAAAAAATCCTCGCGCTCAGAAGTGGTGGGCTCGTTTCACGTATGCGTCAAGTGGTGGGCTCGTTTCACGTATGCGTCAAGTGGTGGGCTCGTTTCACGCGTGCGTCAAGTGGTGGGCTCGTTTCACGTATGCGTCAAGTGGTGGGCTCGTTTCACGTATGCGTCAAGTGGTGGGCTCGTTTCACGTATGCGTCAAGTGGTGGGCTCGTTTCACGCGTGCGTCAAGTGGTGGGCTCGTTTCACGTATGCGTCAAGTGGTGGGCTCGTTTCACGCATGCGTCAAGTGGTGGGCTCGTTTCACGTATGCGTCAAGTGGTGGGCTCGTTTCACGCGTGCGTCAAGTGGTGGGCTCGTTTCACGTATGCGTCAAGTGGTGGGCTCGTTTCACGCATGCGTCAAGGGGTGAGCTCGTTTCACGCATGCGTCAAGTGGTGGGCTCGTTTCACGTATGCGTCAAGTGGTGGGCTCGTTTCACGTATGCGTCAAGTGGTGGGCTCGTTTCACGTATGCGTCAAGTGGTGGGCTCGTTTCACGTATGCGTCAAGTGGTGGGCTCGTTTCACGTATGCGTCAAGTGGTGGGCTCGTTTCACGCATGCGTCAAGTGGTGGGCTCGTTTCACGCATGCGTCAAGTGGGGTGCTCGTTTCACGCATGCGTCAAGTGGTGGGCTCGTTTCACGCATGCGTCAAGTGGGGTGCTCGTTTCACGTATGCGTCAAGTGGTGGGCTCGTTTCACGTATGCGTCAAGTGGGGTGCTCGTTTCACGCATGCGTCAAGTGGTGGGCTCGTTTCACGCATGCGTCAAGTGGGGTGCTCGTTTCACGCATGCGTCAAGTGGTGGGCTCGTTTCACGCATGCGTCAAGTGGTGGGCTCGTTTCACGCATGCGTCAAGTGGTGGGTTGATGAAGCAGAAAAAGAACTAGAAAGCACATAATAATAATAATAATAATAATAATAATAATAATTATTATTATTATTATTATTATTATTATTATTATTAATTATCATTATTATATCCACAAGGTTCCGCAATTTTTCCTGGTGTGGTTTTATTACAAGTCATATTTCTTTAAATATGGCTGAAACAGTTTTATTATTATTATTATTATTATTATTATTATTATTATTATTATTATTATTATTACTATTATTATAACTATTTATTTAGTTATTTGAATGTCGCTGAAACACTGCACATAATAATAATAATAATAATAATAATAATAATAATAATAATAATAATTTTATTATTATTATTACTATTATTATGTGCCATAGAGTTCTTTGCCTCCTTTATCTTCACACCTGGTCACATAAGAACATCAAAGAGCAGGCCGGGCCCTTGAGAGCACTTGAAGCAATGAGAACTTCATTTTTATTCTGAAAGTGAACTGCAAACTATTATCCCCCCCCCCCCTCCCCCGCTAAATTTCCAACGACACCCCCATTTACCAGAAAAACCCCTGGGCCAACCTCCCCTACCTACAACCCTACACCACTCCCAAACACAACATCCGTCCCACATCACCTTGCCCCTGGCAACAGCTCACTCCAAATTTCGTTTCGCATTATTTACCTTGATCGGATTTCAAATTATCAACACCATATACCGCAGCATAGCCGCTTGTTTGAAGGGAAAAGGAGACCTGAATATGAAACGAGTGCATATTGAGTTTCATGTACATTTTGTGTGTGTTTTGTTTATATATTGCCAAAGGTTAGAGGGTGCCCGGGTGTTCGGCGCGTGTACCCTGAATCCAGTGTACTTCCTTTCATGTTAGTACTAAAGCAACCGTTGGTGGGCGGCGGTTGATTTACTCTCTGAGTAATGGTGTTAGATGCTGGGAGTTTAAACATCTTAACAAAATTAGCTTCACGTGTTTTGTTGTTGTTGTAAATGCTTGTCGTTGTTTTCTAGTTCTCTCTTCTCGCCCAGTATTGCTGACTTGCTATGCATCTTGGGAGCTGCCGTAATGGAGCGGCTAGACGCTCGACTACAGATCTAAAGGTCGTGGGTTCAGGCTCCCCGTGTGGGTTCCGGGGCCCTATTATAAGGAAAACAAGAATAGACTCACTGCCTGCCCAAAAGCCTGTCGTAAGAGTCGACTAATTGGGAGCATCCTTCGTAGTCGGAGTTCATCTGCTAGAGGCAAGGAAACCACAGTCTGCACACAAATGGGTCAGATCTGTCAAACGGATATACACGCAACATTCACGTTCTGAAACAGGACTGCAGTCTAAAAGTGGGCGAACAACAAGAGCTTTCCGCCGGAGTTTACAGCCGGTGAACGCGAAGAAGAAGAAGAAGAAGAAGAAGAAGAAGAAGAAGAAGAAGAAGAAGAGGTCCTGACAGAACGCGACTTTTTTTTTTCTTCTTTAAAAATTACCTTGGCTCCAGGATGGATTAACTTCTAGGTCGACGCAACTGTAGAAAAGTATCAGCTACAATCATGGAGAAAAGTATCAGCTACAATCATGGAGAAAAGTATCAGCTACAATCATGGAGAAAAGGATAAGCTACAATCTTGGAGAAAAGTACCAGCTACAATCATGGAGAAAAGTACCAGCTACAATTATGGAGAAAAGTACCAGCTACAATCTTGGAGAAAAGTACCAGCTACAATCTTGGAGAAAAGTACCAGCTACAATCTTGGAGAAAAGTACCAGCTACAATCATGGAGAAAAGTATCAGCTACAACCATGGAGAAAAGTATCAGCTACAACCATGGAGAAAAGTATCAGCTACAACCATGGAGAAAAGTATCAGCTACAACCATGGAGAAAAGTATCAGCTACAATCATGGAGAAAAGTATCAGCTACAATCATGGAGAAAAGTATCAGCTACAGTCATGGAGAAAAGTATCAGCTACAATCTTGGAGAAAAGTACCAGCTACAATCTTGGAGAAAAGTACCAGCTACAATCTTGGAGAAAAGTACCAGCTACAATCATGGAGAAAAGTATCAGCTACAACCATGGAGAAAAGTATCAGCTACAACCATGGAGAAAAGTATCAGCTACAACCATGGAGAAAAGTATCAGCTACAACCATGGAGAAAAGTATCAGCTACAATCATGGAGAAAAGTATCAGCTACAATCATGGAGAAAAGTATCAGCTACAGTCATGGAGAAAAGTATCAGCTACAATCATGGAGAAAAGTATCAGCTACAATCATAGGAAGTGAGGTCGGGCCGTGGGACGTTGACCACATCGCCTACCAAATGCCGATTGGTCTGTAAGATTTAGGTCTAGCCCCACATGCCCAATGGGGGGAGGTCGCCGTACCGTAGCGGCAAGACGCTCGTGTGCTGATAGGAAGGTCGTAGGTTCGCTCCCTGAAGGAGCCAGAATTATTTTCCAAAACACCTTGTCTCCCATGTCGAGCCAGCCTTAAATGGGTACCGGGTGCAGTCCCGGGAAGTAAAGGCGGCAGGCATGATGCTGACCACATCACCCATCTTGTGCTGATTGGTCTATAAAAATATAGGTTTAATCTTATATATGCCTAAAGGCGTGGAAAGGGTCCTTTACTTACTCTCTTCCCCCCCCCCTCTCACTTTATATGCCCAATACGCCCAAAGGTGTGGAAAAGGGTCCTTGTGTAACTGGCATCGTATCGGAGGTAGCGCAATCGAAAATAAATTGTACAAATGTCTTTTAGAGGTCGAGAGTACAGTGGCGCGACTTAGTCTCTAGACTGCATAATTAAGGACTTGCGACTCGACTTGGAGTTTTGTCCAGCGACTCGACTTTCGACCTGAAGTTTTGATGACTTGATGCCACTCGTTCTTCGTGTCTGGTCGGTCACTGTGATGTATGTCCGGTCACTGTGATGTATGCCCGGTCACTGTTTATGAATGTCCGGTCACTGTGATGTATGCCCGGTCACTGTTATGTATGTCCGGTCACTGTGATGTATGTCCGGTCACTGTGATGTATGTCCGGTCACTGTGATATCTGTCCGGTCACTGTGATATATGTCCGGTCACTGTGATGTATGTCCGATCGCTGTGATGTATGTCCGGTCACTGTGATGTATGTCCGGTCACTGTGATATATGTCCGGTCACTGTGATGTATGTCCGGTCACTGTGATTGATGTACGTTCGGTCACTGTGATGTATGTCCGGTCACTGTGATATATGTCCGGTCACTGTGATGTATGTCCGGTCACTGTGATATATGTCCGGTCACTGTGATGTATGTTAGGTGATCAACCTCACACTTTAAAGCGTCGTCATATAAAACAGGACAAAAATAAAATATGTGCTTCGATTCATCAAACTTTCACATTCGATTTGTCTTGGGACTTGACTTGACTAGGGACATGACATGAGACTTGACTAGGGACGTGACGTGACTAGTGGCTTGACTTGACTAGGGACTTGACTTGAGACTCGACTAGGGGCTTGACGAGACTTGACTAGTGACTTGATTTGAGACTTGACTAGGCGCTTGACTTGACTAGGGGCTTGACTTGACTAGGGACTTGACTTGAGACTTGACTAGGGGCTTGACTTGATTAGGGGCTTGACTTGATTAGGGGCTTGACTTGAGACTTGACTAGGGACTTGATTTGAGACTTGACTAGGGGCTTGACTTGAGTAGGGGCTTGACTTGACTAGGGACTTGACCTGACTAGGGGCTTGACAACTAGGGGCTTGACAACTAGGGGCTTGACAACTAGGGGCTTGACTTGACTAGGGGCTTGACTTGACTAGGGGCTTGACTTGACTAGGGGCTTCACTTGAGACTTGACTAGGGACTTGACTTGAGACTTGACTAGGGGCTTGACTTGAGACTTGACTAGGGGCTTGACTTGACTAGGGGCTTAACTTGACTAGGGGCTTAACTTGACTAGGGACTTGACTTGACCAGGGACTTGACTTGATTAGGGGCTTGACTTGACTATGGACTTGACTGGGGACTTGACAACTAGGGGCTTGACTTGACTGGGGGCTTCACTTGAGACTTGACTAGGGACTTGACTTGAGACTTGACTAGGGGCTTGAGTTGACTAGGGGCTTAACTTGACTAGGGACTTGACTTGACCAGGGACTTGACTTGACTAGGGACTTGGGCTTGACTTGACTAGGGACTTGACTTGAGACTTGACTATTGACTTGACTTGACTAGGGGCTTGACTTGACTAGGGACTTGACTTGGGCTTGACTTGACTAGGGACTTGACTTGAGAATTAAATTGACTTGAGAATTGACTTAGGACTTGATTTAGGACTTGACTTGACTAGGGACTTGACTGGGGACTTGACTTGAGACTTGGGACTTGACTTGGCCTTGACTTGACTAGGGACTTGACTTAAAACTTGACTTGACTAGGGACTTGACTAGGGACTTGACTAGGGACTTGACTAGGGACTTGACTGGGGACTTGACTAGGGACTTGACTTGACTTGGGACTTGAATGATGATGACTTCGACTAACCTCATTACTTTTTCTTCGTATTCGTGCTCGTCGGTTGTAAACTCCGGAGGAAAGTTTTGACCGCTTGTCCACTTCTGGACTGTGATCTTGTTCTATAACTTGAGTTTTTCGTGCACATCAGTGTTACAGATGTGACTTGTGTGCATGCAGACTGTTGGTTTTTCGTATGATGTTTAAATATTTCAGTTTTCATTTAAGCAGTTTTTGAAGCGTATGTTTCGCGTTTCCTCGATTTTCTTGTTCTGTTTTTTTTTTTAACTCTTCATAAACAAGAATTTTCTTTCTTTGCTTCATTCTGTCTCGTTTCTTTTATGTTGTCAAGAGGGGAAACAACCACTTCACCTGTACACTACTGCACCTGGAGTGCGTAAAAGTTACTGGCCCTGTCCTCACCGGTTCACTAACCACATTTGCCCGGATACACGGCTCGTTTCCATTCTTTCAAGTTGTCTTTCATGGTACGTTTGCTTCCCAGTGACTGCAATCGCATTCACCCATTTCCGCATCCGTGGATACATTCTTCCGTTAGCCTTCCCCCCGGATAGGAAATAGTCCATGATGGCGGAGTCCCGCAAAAGAGGCGTCAGATTACATACGCTGAAGGCAGGAGATCGTTCTAGGCTATTATCTATTTCTAGGTTAATTTGACTGGCTCTTTCCAATCGTTATACCCCAGTGAGCATTTCACCGGACATGCTGAGTGGGAGCCGAAATGCTAATTTGACGTTTGTAGTCACAGGTGTCACGTTGAATCCCCACCTTCACCAACGGAAGCCAACTTCCAGAAAGGAAGGTACACCATTACAGGGCGCACGATTGTGTTTAATGAATCCAGGGTTGCTGGTATGGACAGGATCATTCGTCGCGGACGTTTTTCTAGTTATCTCATTTGCAGATCTGTCTTTAGAGCGTTGAGGTAACGTTCTTGACACAATGGAAGAGTGCTTCGGACAGTTTTCTTTATCTTGTTTGATGCATTGCCTGACTTCTTTTGCTGACGCATTGTTTCCACTCGTGTTTTTATAACAGCGGGGAATTCATCTCGTTTCTTTAACGAAATTCTCTTTCCTGTTTTTCTTCTTTTTCTTAATCTAAAGTGTCTCTCCTTGGCAGAATGGTTCTTCTTTGTAGAGCACAGCTTTTCAACTTCCAGCCGGTGGGCCGAAGTCGACCCACAGAGGCATAACAATTGGCCCGCGGATGATCTATTAAAAAAAAAAAGGTTCTTTTTCCACGCCTTCATGGGTATTGGGTATATAGGGCTAAACCTATATTTTATAGACCAAACGACACTTGGTAGGTGATGTGGTCAGCATCAAACCGGCTGCCTTTACTTCCCAGGACTGTACTGGTACCCACTAAAGCAGGGCTATTCAACTAAGTTGACTCAGGGGCCAAAATGTTCAGAAATGGAGCTCGTCACAGGTCCAGAAGCCCCAGCCCTAGCGTAGAAAGACCGTAAATGCAAAACAACTAGCAGTGATCCTCGGGCCACTTGCAAGGCCTTGGCGGGCCAGATGTGGCCTAGTTGAATAGCCCTTCACTAAAGGCTGGGTCGACCTGGGCGCCCAGGTCATTTTTGATGAAAGTCCAGCCCCTGGCAGGACCCGAACCCACGACCTTCTCACCCGCAGGCGAGCGTCTAGTCGCTTGACCACGGCGGCTCCCAGCGGATTATTGATAATTGTATTTACTCTATTAATGATCACGGGGAAGGCCAACCAGGACACGAAATGCCTGGAGAAGTCGGATATATCGGTTGAAATATGCCCAAATATCGCAGCCATGCTGTAAAGGAACACGCAATATTTACATCTCCGGATGAACGCCGTAGAAGAGAAGACGTATGAATGATCTTTTTACTCTGGGGCTCTGACCTTTGGCACGTGACGATCCCTGTTTTCAACATATTGACCCGAGTAAAAAAAAAACACAATTAAATAGCCGTACTGCAGGGTTGTATGTGAAGTTACATGCAACGGTGTCAGATACAGATTACAGTAAAATCCCGATAGCACGAACTCGCTAATTCGTTAAGACGAACTTCGGTTAACACGATCTATTGATTTTTCAGTCTTTTAGAGTTCGTGCTAAGGAGGTTTTACTGTAGTGCATGGTATTGATTGACACTGACAGTTGTCATATTCAGTATAAAGTATGGAGCCGTCTACCACGTTTCTTCCAAATAATTGCTTCTTGAATCCATCATCAGAAACAGTTGCTTGAGGAGAGGAAAGGGGGGGGGGGTATGAGCGCAGTTTTAGAATTCCAATATACGTAGTTGTAATCAACCAGAGGATAACTTTATAGGAGTCTGCTTTCGATTGATTTATGCTGCGACAGTATGAGCGTCAACCTTTTAATCAGCACGGTCAAGCTAATGAACGTAAAATTGATTTGTAAAAACGACAAACGTCCAACAAATGTTGGGGTTAGTTAAGGGCATCCTGTAAAGGATGTGTCGTACACTTTTGAACTCATCATCATCGTCGTCATCATCATCATCATCATCCTCACCACTATCATCATCATCATCATTATGATGTAGGATGCCATGTCTATGTGGAAACGGTTCGTCGTGTCACACGGTCACTTATGTTGTGCTCATTTAGTCAACACTGATAGTGTCAGCATCACGCCGGCCTCCTTTATTTTCCAAGACTTGGTACCCATTTTATGCAGTGTCGACCCGGGAGCTAAGATCTATATAAAAACAACACAACGAACAAAAAAATAATGTCGTCTACCTGCAGGTTTGAACCCACGAACTACGAGTCAGTAGGTCACTGAGCACAAGGATCTGCGGAGAGACACGGGTACCTACAACAAGGCTATTTAAATAAGTTTACGCAGGAGCCGACGTGTTGAAAACGGTGGATCATCACGGATCAGAGGCATAGAAAGATCATTACTATAATGTAGCTGGCAGTAATACGTGGGCCACTTGCTAAGCTTCTACGGGCCAGATGTGGCCTGTGGGCCGCCGGTTGCAAAGCTCTGGCCTACACCATCAACAGCATCCTGTCTCGAAAGCTGAAATATTTTGGTCGTATTAAACGCCACGACGGAATGGAAAAAAAAAAATTATAGCAAAATGCATGGTACCAGAAAGGAGGGGCAGGGGCCGACCGACCGACCGACACGAAGATGGGCACAGGATATAAGTGACTCTGAGTATGAAAGTACATGAGGCGGGAGAACTGGCGAGAGACTGAGTTTCTTTCATGCAGACTGTGATGAGAGCGACGTTCTGCAAAGGACCTGCTACATGATGATGATGACACCACCAGACAGACACGGATGGTGATGACGAGGGTCTCGAATATACTAAAAGAGAAAATCCACGGGAGATAACCTTTGTTTCCATGGACACTGGTTCTAAAATCTTCAGGATAAAATATCTCGCCAGTCCGGCTACCTAGAAAGGAGTTATCTGCCCATGC
This sequence comes from Candidula unifasciata, assembly GCA_905116865.2. NCBI lineage: Eukaryota > Metazoa > Mollusca > Gastropoda > Stylommatophora > Geomitridae > Candidula > Candidula unifasciata. Next base: position 391,484 of record CAJHNH020001668.1, read on the forward strand.
CGCAGTCTGCTAAAATACTGCCCAGTATCAAAATACAGACTCTTTGAGAGGCCGGGATGTTTGGCTGAATTGGTTCCATGAAGGGTAAATAGCGGCTTCTGTAGCCCATGTTTGGCCAGCGGTCCCGCGTGTTGTGATAACTGAGAAAGTGACAGATAACGGTCCTTTGAGAGTGGATGTCCCACGGCGGGTGGCTGGGGTGTAATTAACCCCGCTGTCAGTTAGATACATATACAAGATCGTAGTCTTTAGTGTCATGCTTTCAGTTGAGCTGGCGCGCAATGGTCTCCTGGGATCACATTGTAGTGTCAGTAGTAGCGAGTCTTGAAAGTGATTGACATGGACGTATTTGTTTCTAGTTATTGCTTGGTGGAAATTGTCCGAGGTTGTCAGGTGCATTGTTTGCTTGTGAATCATCTGAAAGGCTCCTTTTTTTTTTTAAATGTCCAGTTTAATTCCTCGACAAGTGTAATCGGAAAGATACAGGTAGAAAGGAAGAAATTAGAAGAAGACTAGAATTGGAATCAGTCATAATTAATTAGGGCACAATAACAAAACAGAGGAGATACCCACATACGTATATGGACTCGGCTGGAAGAAAATGGCGGATCACTGACGCTAACACGATTACATGACCTGCCCAATCTACCGTGACGCTTGTTGTGTCCAATATATATATATATATATATATATATATATATATATATATATATATATATATATATATATATATATATATATATATATATATATATATATATTCCCCTCTCTTTCACACTGTCACACACACACACACACACATATATATATATATATATATATATATATATATTCCCCTCTCTTTCACACTGTCACACACACACACACACACACACATATATATATATATATATATATATATATTATATGTGGAAGAAAGGGAGGGAGGATGTTTATTCTTTACTCATACAAAGACGTTGGACAAAGGACAGTCTGTAACAGCTTAGTCAATTTGAAAATTCTCCAACAGGTGAATGG
>CAJHNH020001668.1:397500-405000 GCA_905116865.2 Candidula unifasciata
AGCTTTTGTTTGTTGAAAAAGACTGTTCAGTCTTTTAAATTCTTGTAAAACTGGTGTCGCAAACACAAAGTACAAATAATTATTGTGGTTTAACAGCATTTCCTTTAACAATCTTACTTTATATTTTGAGTTGAACGTTGTCTGTGCTAATTCAGCACATGTGAAATAAGCTTTCAATTCTTCCCAGTTCACCAACACATTGAACATAATCTTTCCACGCAAAGGCCACCTAGTAGATGATAGTTTCTCAAATGGAAGAGGAGCAGTTCGTTCTGATTCAAACTCCGTAGATGTATTCATCACTTTAAACATTTCTTTATAGGCTTCTCGTCTTAAATCACTATGACGAAACCACTGACGTATTTCTGACAGTAAGGTGCACTGACACAGTTTACAATATGCTGCCTCTGATCCGTCTGAAGATCTTTTGAGCCATGAGCCATGAGTATGTTTTCTTCCAATTACTATTATGTTTGCGATTGCTGTCACAAGATGCTTTCCATTTTTTTTTTTTTGATGACTTGGCCATTGGTAAAAGTAATAAAATCTGTCACAGATAGAACTAGGTCTATATCCTATCTATTTTTTGTCCTCAAGTAGTTTCTGAACAGTCTGAATCACTTGGTATCAGTGGTGGGTTTTCGTTTTATATCTCGCATTTATTCTAGTAAATTAACATAAATTACAAAGGTTTATAGCAGTCACGATCCGTTTAGGAAGACAACAAAACAATAAGAAATGGCGCGAATCTCCGTTAGTCCGTACCAAGACATCACAACAAAGTCAAACTGAAATAAAGATTTTAACTGTAGGTCTACATTGCTTTTAGTAAATTTGGTTGTTTCTAAGAGAGGAACGATAAAGAAAATGTTAGCACATCTTGATAAGAAATGCCAGGAAAAACCCAAATATGCCAGAATATGCCAGTTCATTATCTTATGCCAGTTCAATTTCAAATATGCCAGATTTGTGGAATCTGGCAAACAAAATGCCAATATGGCAACCCTGCCAGTTCTGCACTCACTGGGTGACACTTAAAACATATCAGCGAGAACAAACCTGGCTCTCTTCATTTCATTCGCGCCTTTTTGTGTGTGTGTGTTGTTGTCCGTTTTCGAATTCGTCGCCAGCTATACAAATTTGGAACTCAGTTACTGCCCGGTGTACATTTATTAAATTGGCAATCAACATAATTATGATCCTGCAAGACATAAAAAAAAAAAAAAAAATCCCAGTGTGAGTTCTGGGGCTCTATTGTGGGGGAAAACAAGAATAGACCCAATGCCTTCCTAAAAACATGTCGTAAGAGTCGACAAATTGGGCGCTTCCTTTGAAGTCGGAGTGCATTTGCGCACTAGGTAAGGAACCAACAGTCTGCTTGCAAGTGAGTCACACCTGTAAAAGGAATGTGCAAGCAACACTCATATTTCTGGAACAGCACCAGAGTCCAGAAGTGGACGAACAACTAGGAATTTTTGCCAGTTTACAGCCAGTGAATATGAAGAAGACGAAAACGATGAAATAAAAAAAAAAAAAATTAAAATAACCTGTAAACACACATCTTTTTTTTTATTTTGCCTTATCTGCGCTATATGAAATAGAGAGCTTTTTGAAACTTCAGATTGCTCGCGTGTCATAAGCGTTTCCCTCTCAGGTGGTTATTTCCAGCAGTAGTCTCCCGTGAGTTGTGATTTTTCATTGTTTGCGGGATATCCTATCAAAATAATTAACATACATCGCTGCATATATAAACTGATTTGCAGTCTCAACGCGTGTGTCAGTTACTGTATATTCTATTTTTTTTTTAGAAGTACGTAAATTATTAGTAAAAGCAGCGATCAAAGAATGTCGCCGCTTTAAGACAACAGCAGCGTCTGTGCAATTGTGAACTATAAAATCTTAGGGCCATGGGGAAATCGAAGCCGAAATACAAAAATTCGTGTTGTTCCATACAGGAGTTTTGGAGGTAATTGTTGAAGTATGAGGGCACGATGTTTGAAACGCACTATAATGAACAAACCCGGCTAGACGCATTTTCTACCAATGTGATTCACCCGGCAAGTGTCAAGACACCAGTTCTGCACTCCCTCGGCGAAACACGAAAATGTATCAACATGTACAAACCGGGCTACCTTCAGTCGCGTCTCTAGAAATCTCTCTGGCCGCCATGTCCAGGTGTCACCATCTGCCTTAGAGGCGCGCGCGTGCGTGTTTGTCGTTGCTGATGATTGGGTACAAAAGCATAACATGAAATACGGCTCGTATATCACATACAGTGACCTTATAGGTCGGCCGCTTGTCGTACACACAGCAGGTGGGGAACATCTTCGCTGTAACCTTCATGCTGAGGCTTTGCCGTTATTGACAATATTACCCCTGACACGCTAGCCCGGGGAATCTGCAGTGGGACTAGGAGATGGTAAACAGATGATTAGAATTTGGAGCGAAGAAGAAGATACGCCATATTGCTGCTGTCAGTTGGTATTGTGTATAAAAGCAGTTAAAGTTAAAGCTAGTTGCGAACCCTTTACAGGACATTGCAGAACCAACCCCAGCATTTTTTTGTGTGGCTGTTGTGGGTTTTCAGGGCAAATACACGTCCAGTAGTTTGTCATTGCTTACTGGACGGTCAGCTTCTCGATACCTCTGTTGAAACCAGGTGTAAGGCCCGTCGCTGGGATCGAACCAGGCACCCCGGAAGTTCCTTGGCAACGCCTAAGCCACAGATGCCAACAGGAAAGCAGTATAGGTTATAATTTCTGTGCCTGGTCTGGAGGGGAGCCGCCGTGTTGTAGCGGCTAGACGTTCTTCACCGGATCCAAAGGTCGTGGGTTCGAAAGCGAACGGAGCTCCCCCCCCCCTCCCCCTTTTCCACGTTCCCAGGTCGACCCAGCCTTAAATGGATACCATGTAAAGTCATGGGAAGTAAAGGCAGCCGGTGTGAATGCCGATCAGTCTTGAAAATATAGATCTAGCATGTAACGTCCAAAACACCTGAAGGCGGGGGAAAGGGTCTATAAGTCTTACGTTTAATTTTGCGGCGTCTGTGGCCCGGGCGTTGCGCAATTCCAACGTACCGCGATCAAAACCCACTGCTGGTTGTGTGGATTTTTATCATGGTGTGGGGGGGGGGGGGGTGGGCGTCGAAAGTCGACCCAACCTAAAACGGGTACCGGACTAGCTCATTTGGAATAGTAAAGGCGGCCGGCGTAATGCTGACCACATTACCCACCAAGTGTCGATTGGTCTGCAAAATTAGCGGATGCTCTTCCCATATGCCCAAGGCGCCTAAGGCGGGAAAAGTGATCTTTTCTTATGCTTTATTATGTGTGTGATTTTTTTCTATCCACTAGTCCACTTTTGTTCTTTATTTTATTCTGACGTGAATTATTGCCACGTCCCACTCAGATCACGACCTATCAAATTTTAGGTTTAGGTTTAGACAACAGATCAACATCATGGGACAAGGGTAGGAACCCATAAGTGCTCCGTTCTACTTCTGCCTGAGTATTAATAATCACAGCGCTGTGCACGAACTCTGTATTATCGGCGTGGATCCTAAAATACTTTGGGTAGATTTTTAACGTAAAATTTGGCTTGGGCAGCGCCGTTAGGCTACTCTTTTTCGATTTCTGGGGATTTTTGTATGTACGCAATTTACACACGGGCGTCCGATCTTATTACCAATAGACCAGGGAAGATTACTAGAAGGCCACATGAAAAAAATCCCAGCCCTCACCGGGGGCTTAAACTCGAGACCTTCACACAGCCCCCTATCAAATCTTATCACCACTAAACGCAAGCCTGGATAGACACGGCGTGTGCCTCGGAAGAGTTTGAACAAATGTGTTTCGTCACGACCTAGCCAGGAATCACCACCTCTGTAATCTTCAACATTTCCTCCCATACTTGGGTTATCGCCCTCTTCCTGTGTGATATATCTGTGGATGCTCTCAGGGGCGACCACCCAAAGCTATTGCTGTACACATGTTCTCGGGACTTATCATATCGTAATCGAAACTCCGGCTCCCCCATGCGTTCCTCTCTCTCTAAGTGCGCGTGCGTATTCGCGCAGACTTCCTGTCCTTATTGCAGTTATTATTGTCAGTGGCCGTACGTGAAAGTTAGAGGGGAGGAGATGCAGAGGGAGACCGAGAGAACAGATGCTGGACAGTTTGACATCACGGCATGGAGGATCATCCGTGTCAGAGTTGACTGAAAGTACACGAGACAGAAGGTTGTGGGTAGACATGACTACCAACGCCACATGGCGTGGACTTTTAAGAAGAAGAAAGACTATCTCGTAACCTGTCTGAGGTACTCTAACCATGCTGGATACCTATACGATTGAACGCGGTTTCCCTGATTTGCAAATGCACATCTGGATGGACAAAACAGGTTCTCTCTCTAACGATTGTCTTGCCGTTCTTCTTGCTGTCGTTATTTATTTGTGTCATAATATTAGACAAATGTTTAATTGATTTCTGAGTAATTCCAACTCTGTTATTGTTTTTTTTTTCTCGCATTTCCTTCTGTTATCAACTTTTTTATCTTTCCCATTGTTCTTCTCCTTTTTATCGTTTCCGTTGGTTTCGTCCAAGAGGTAGATTAGCTGGCGTACACTGATACACTGGGACACTCGCACACACACACAAAGTTTAGAATTTAAAAAATTCACTACTCTGTACTAGAGATTGTATGGTACTTTAGGCAGACTTTCTAAAAAAGGTATTGCCGGATAATCTGTCTGCCTGCCTGTCTGTGTGTATGTTTGATTATCTGTCTACCTGCCTGTTTGCCGGCCTGTCTGTGTGTATGTCTGATAATCTGTCTGCCTACCTATCTGTGTGTAGTCTGATTATCTGTCTGCCTGCCTGTCTGTGTGTATGTCTGATAATATGTCTGCCTGCCTGTCTGTGTGTATGTCTGATTATCTGTCTGCCTGCCTGTCTGTGTGTATGCCTGAGTATCTGTCTGCCTGCCTGTCTGTCTGTGTGTATGTCTGATTATCTGTCTGCCTGCCTGTCTGTGTGTATGTCTGATTATCTGTCTGCCTGCCTGTATGTGTATATGTCTGATTATCTGTCTGCCTGCCTGTCTGTGTGTATGTCTGATTATCTGTCTGCCTGCCTGTCTGTGTGTATGTCTGATTATATGTTTGCCTGCCTATCTGTGTGTATGTCTGAGAATCTGTCTGTCTGCAGGAGAATGAGTCCCTGAATGTGACGGAGCACAGATATTCCCCAGCCTTGTGAAACTTCTGTATTTCAGTTTAATTAATAAATAACACCCAACGACTGGAAAATTAGAATTGTATGTTAGCATTGATATCTCAATCCCAAAATGACTGAGTTGGCGTTGTGACTTCAAAGCTTGTAATTAGTAAAAAAAAAAAATACATATAGATTTGAGGACACTATAATAATTACACCAACATATCCATAAACTGGGAGAGAAAGGGGTGGAGGGGGTGCTGCGTGGTCTCTCTATTTGTCCGTTTCGAATGCTAGAGGTTCTGGGTTCGATCACCGGTAAGGGCTGGGATTTTTTCCCCTCGTGGACTTTGTACTTCTAGTAATTCCCCCTGGTCTCTAGGTAGTGAGATCCGACTACCAGTGTGCGATGTTAGTTGATCCGTTGTTCAAAACCTTGTCCATAAACTAAAATGGTTAAAGTGACACTTAGTAAATCCGGACACATTAACACATTTTTCTAGTTTAGTTGAGTTTAGTCGACATATCAACATAATGGCACACAAATAGTAACCCATAATGGCTCCGTTCTACTTCTAACATTATGGGTTACTACTTAAGTTCTTCAACCTCCTGTAAAGGATACGCAGCTAACCTTCCACATGATATTTGAAAGACACTACTGTAAAAAGCTATTTCTAGATATTAGTGAATTAGAGAGAGAGAGAGAGAGAGAGAGAGAGAGAGAGAGAGAGAGAGAGAGAGAGAGAGAGAGAGAGAGAGAGAGAGAGAGAGAGAGAGAGAAAGAGAGAGAGAGAAGAGAGAGAGAGAGAGAGAGAGAGAGAGAAAGAGAGAGAGAGAGAGAGAGAGAGAAAGAGAGAGAGAGAGACAGAGAGAGAGAGAGAGAGAGAGAAAGAGAGAGAGAGAGAGAGAGATATGAACAGATAGAAACACAGAGTGATAGAGAGATATGAGGCAGAAACGGGAAGTACGGAGACATTACTCCTGAGAGAGAAAGAGAGAGAGAGAGAGAGAGAGAGAGAGAGAGAGAGAGAGAGAGGCATACAAATATAGACAGATAGAAACATGTACAGAGTGACTGAGGTATATCAGGCAGAAAAGGGAAATACGAAGACATAAAAACCACCCCCCCCCAGTCTCTCTATTTCTATCACTCTCTCTCTCTCTCTCTCTCTCTCTCTCTCTCTCTCTCTCTCTCTCTCTCTCTCTCTCGCCTCTTTTTTTTATCTACCCTTCTCTGTCTGCCCCTTCTATCTATCCTCCCCTTCTATCACCACTACCCCTGGCCTCTCTCTCATCCCTATCTCTCTCTCTCTCTCTCTCTCTCTCTCTCTCTCTCTCTCTCTCTCTCTCTCTCTCTCTCTGCCCCTCCTTCCCACCTCTACAGCATCCTCTAGAATTATCGACATGTCAACACAACTTATATTCTATGCCATCCATTTTTAGTCTTGCGAGATGACTTCCGAGAGATTCCACAATCCGCTACTGCAGCAGCCGGCGAGCAGGCGGTTTTCCACTGCAAGCCCCCACGGGGAGAACCCGAGCCCAAGGTGCTTTGGCACAAAGACGGGTCACCCATTACACCGGACAGCCGGACCGTGGTCAGCCCTGAGGGCGACCTGACCATCACGTCAGTGAAAGTGACCGATGCTGGCAAGTACACGTGTCTGGCTATCAACCAGGGCGGGGAGAAGGAGAGCGGTCCAGCTACCCTGACCGTCTTAGGTGAGTCCACGAGTGTTTCGTATCTCATCATCATCATCACCACCACCACCACCACCATAGTGAAGTGATCATTAGCATCGTCATTATCATTACCGTCATCATCTCCACTGTCATTATCGTCATTATCATCACCTTCGTCGTCATCACCACTATCATTGTTACAACCATTATTTTCGTTAACATCATCATCATCACCACCACCATCACTATAACCACCATCATTATAACCACCATTATTATCGTCATCATCATTATCATCATCATTATCATCACCACCACCACCATCACTATAACCACCATTATTATTGTCATCATCATTATCATCATCATTATCATCATCATTATCATCACCACCACCACCACCATAGTCATCATTAGCATCGTCATCACTACCGAGAGGCTAGGAACCAGCGGTCTGCATCCATTTAAACGGATGTGCACATTTAACTTAAATTCTAAAACAGTGCCAGTGTTTAGAAGTGGATGAACGTTCAGAGTTTTGGGGGAAAAATAATTTTCCTGTTCCCCCCCCCCTCCTCTTCCAGCACCTGACAAACATTTC
>CAJHNH020001668.1:407500-500000 GCA_905116865.2 Candidula unifasciata
TAAAAAAAAAAATGGCATCTAAAAAACTCTCGATATCGTGCTGGCGTTTTTATTTTACCAGCTCGGTCTTTACAGCGCTGCTTTCTACCTTTGGCTACCATCTGGTTGAGAGTTTTCAAACTTGGGACGAAGTGGGAGAGCTGGCAACATTCTTGAAATCCGTCTCGGGGTTTTCTTTTCATATTTCAGCGGTTATGTTTTAAACAGATGTTGTGTTTATTATGATATGCAGTTAAGACAGGCAGGCTGAATCTTTACCAGCGCCAGAGGAGCGGCTTCGGCAACTGGAGGATGTTATGTCTGAACGATGGTGCCTTTTCTGTATTCACCTGAGTCTAATGCTTGTTGTAAGAGAAAAATAAACTTTTTTTTTTTTCGGGTAGGGATTAAGTAACTAGACATTTTATCAGTTACCAGAGAGATGTGGGAATAATATACGTGTAATACTTTTGCAGGTATGGTGTAAAGGCCATCTCAGATGTGATGTAAACTGAAAGGTAGATTTGTAATATAATACCTGATAACTGTGGAAAGGGGAGCCGCCGAGTTGGAATGGCTAGACGCTTGCCTGCTGATCTAAAGGTCATTGGTCCAGGTCCTGGAAGCTGGACATTTAAAACAATTTCATTGGCTTCCAGGTCGACCCAGCGTTAAATGAGTACCAGGGAAAATCCTGGAAGGCAAAGGTGTCCAATGTTGTGTTAATCTATAACATATAGGTCTAGCCCTTTATGCCTAAAACGCCTGAAGGCGTGGGAAAGTTTTGAAGGGATTAGAGTGTCCTTTTATTTTAAAAAAGAATGTTTTTTTTTTAGGTTACAGCATTATCAAACACCCGTTTAACTTTACCACGTTGCACTTCCTGACAGTTTTCAGAAAGTTATCCAATATTCATTTTGGGAACTTGGTGAAATCAAGAGTCCTAGCTGATTGTTGGACATGTGAGCCAACTAGCTGCTGTAATAATTTTAGGAAATTTGATAGCCTAGTCGCTGAGATAACAGGGTCCAGTTGAGTAGTGGTTGTTGTATTTGTTGGATATGGATCTGTTGTGAATCCAGCCCTGTAAACAGGATACCTGTGGTGGATCTGTGAGAGACCCAACTTTGTAAACTGTAACAGGAGTGGATCTCTGGTTGACCATCCTTGTAAACTGGGTACCACGGATGGATCTTGGGCTGACCCATCCTTGTAAACTGGGTACCAGAGGTGGATCTGTGTGGCTGGCCCAGCCTTGTAGACTGTTGTAAACTATGTACCACGGGTGGGCCTTTGATCGACCCAGCCTTGCAAACTGGGTACTACCGAAGAATCAGTGATAGGCAGCCAGGTTGTTTGTAAATAAACCTGCGTCTTGGCTTAGTTTGGCTTTGTTTCTTTGTCAGGGCTATACATTTAGTCTACATTAAACGAGACCGATTCCTAGGCATTAATTTGGCCTGACTGTTACAGTGGTAGACCTCAACAGCCGAGTTACATGTAAAAAGATTGACTGACATCTTTTACTTGACTGTGTTTCAACATGACCGTGTTTCAACATGACTGTGTTTTAACTTGACTGTTTTAACTTGACTGTGTTTCATCTTGACTTTTTTTTGGGTACTTCACCGAGTTTCATCTTGATTGTGTTTTAACTTGACAGTGTTTCATTTTGACTGTGTTCTAACTTGACTGTTTTTTAACTTGACTGTTTTAACTTGACTGTGTTTTATTTTGATTGTGTTCTAACTTAATTGTGTTTTAACTTGACTGTTTTAACTTGACTATGTTTTAACTTGACCTTGTTTCATCTTTACTTTTTTTTGGGTACTTCACCGTGTTTCATCTTGATTGTGTTTTAACTTGACAGTGTTTCATTTTGATTGTGTTCTAACTTGACTGTTTTTTAACTTGACTTTTTTAACTTGACTGTGTTTCATTTTGACTGTGTTTCATCTTGATTGTGGTTATCTTGATTGGATTTTAACTTGACTGTGTTTCATTTTGATTGTGTTTAAACTTTTGTGTATTAACTTCACCGTAGTTCATTTTGACTGTGTTTTTTTTAACTTGACTGTTTCATCTTGACTGTGTTTTAACTTGATCGTGTGTTATCTTGACTGTGGTTTAACTTGACTGTGTTTCATATGAACTTGACTGTCTTTCATCTTGACTGTTTTATCTTGACTGTTTCATCTTGACTGTGTTTTAACTTGACCGCATGTCAAGGGCTCGGCAACTGGATGATGGAACTCTGAGGATAGAGAAGGTGCAGGCTGTGGATGATGGTGTGTACGTTTGTGTGGCGGAGAATAGTGCTGGAACTGTGGAGGCTGTGGGGAGACTTTCAGTTCAAAGTAAGTTGACGTTAAGTTAGTTGTATATCCTTTACAGGACGTTGCAGAACCAACTCCAGCATCTGTTTTGCTATTGTGATTTTTCTATACGTATTTCATGTTCAGTAGTTTGCTGTTTCAACTGAACGGTCAGCTCCTGTTACCACTGTTGAAACTAACGCAGGACGGTATGCGGACAGATTGCCCACTGCTGGGATTGAACCCAGAACCTTAGCACATTATAGTGTGTTACCCACGCCTAAGCCACAGACGCCGACGAGCGGACATACACTTATTTTTTTTCTGCTGTGTATTAGTGGGGAACTGTTTTTTTTCTTTCTTTCTGATTTATAATAGTTTTTTTTTTTAATAGTACATTATACTAGCAGTAAATATGGTCTGTCTGTCTGTCTGTCTGTCTGTCTTTCTGTCTGTCTGTCTGTCTGTCTGTCTGTCTGTCTGTCTGTCTGTCTGTCTGTCTGTCTGTCTGTCTGTCTGTCTGTCTGTCTGTCTGTCTGTCTGTCTTTCTGTCTTTCTTTCTTTCTTTTTTTCTTTCTTTCTAGAGGCTAATGACATTTTTGATGCAGATGAAATAAAGTTGATTGGTGCCATCATCTTTGTGCACAAGAAACAGAATCACATGCTAGAGATTGGTGAGATGACTGCATCAACATAAAATCACAGATTGATATTTGGCGACATCTGTATAAAAACGAATCAATTATTTTAGACTGGTGTCATGTCTTTATTGAAACAGAATCACATACAAGTGATTTATTGTCACCTCTGTATACAAGCAACACAGTCACCTGAATCTGTCTGTGGTATGATCATATGATATGTGCAAATTAAAACTGTGATCATCCTTCGGCGTGTTTTTTTTTTTCCAGCCCTGCCGCTTGCAAAATTTATTTTGTTTGAAGGTTTGTGCATAAGTAGTGTATTTTCGTATAGCGTTGGTCCATGTTTGTTTTTGATGAATAATGAATGATTGGCACCTTTCCGTCTTTCCTAATGATAGTGTTGTTTGGGCTACGATTAGGCATGGGACTCACAGTCCATAGTGATTTGCTTTTGACCACATAGTTTATATTTCTTCTTTATGTTCATCGATGTAATCTTCGGTGGAAAGTTCTGGTTGTCCACTTCTGGATTTTAGTCATCATCATCATCATCATCATCATCATAAACCACTTCTGCTATTAAGCGTCGGGGGAAGGAATAATTTGTGATCCAGTGCACGTTGGCTGCCACTGGCTATTGTGTAATGTGGGTTTTAGTCTTCTTCCAAAAACCTGAGTTTTTTTTTCCAGCATATCTGTTTCACAGATGTGGCTTCTTTTTATGCAGACTGTTGGTTCCTGGCTTCTCTGGCAGATGCACTACGACCTAGAAAGAAAGATCCGCAGTCAACTCTTATTGCACCCTTATTGGGGACAACAGTTCTTTTCTCCCCTTCCTTTTCTTACAATGGGACCCTTGAAACCCACATGAAGACAATGCCATAATGAAAGCTAAATTCATCTTTAATGATTGTCCTCTACATTTCCTTTTGCAGCTCTCCCTTCTTTTGTGATCACCCCTAAAGACTTGTCTGTGGGTCGTGGAAGAACAGCAATTTTCCAGTGTGTGGTAACCAGTAATCCGCCTCCAACTGTTTTCTGGAGCAAAGGAAAAGAGCAGGCAAGCACATTCATTCTGATTTTTTTTCCCTTTTCTTTTTAAATGTCCGGAGGGGGACCAAGAGGTTAGTGAACACGTTTAACAATTTCATGAGGGACTGAGCCTCGAGAGGCAGGGGGTGAGAAGTGTTGGTGTTGTGGGTAGTGGGTTCCCCCCCTTACTTCACCCTAGGTCTAGTGAATATCTGTTCACGAAAGGAGCGTCCATTGTGGTGTCAGCCTCTTGACCTAGCAAAACCTCTCTTACCTCAAGACCATTGTGCGTGGCGAAGAGTCACAGCCTCCCCGAGGTAGTCCCGGTAACTGGGGGTGCGAATCCCCAGGCAAAACACAATGGATCTAGAGGAGCAAACCTCGATAATAAACCCGGTGCACCACACCGTACTGCCCCCTGTGGGAGGGAAGGAGCCAGAGGTGTGCTGAACAGTCTTAGGAATGGAAACAAGTATGCTAGCCCCCCTGAATACCGGAAACTATCGTGAAGGCACAGGGACTCAGGACGTGACGATCCAGTTGCCCCAACTACTCATGCTTAGGCCATGCTTAGAGACATGAAGAGCTCAGCGAAACCTGCAGGCAATCTGGTGGCGGGGAATGAGCACACTGTGAGCCCCACCTTAGCTACGTGTTAAAGGGAAAGGCAGAAACACAACCCATATTTCCTTTAGAACTGGTACAGGGCATTTCTAGCTGCTGCCCGGGGAGGTAGGTAATCCACAGACACCCCAGCACCACAATGCCATGAATATGTCAAAATTTAAGAATACATACGAGATCGGTCGTCGCCTCGTCTATCAAGGCCCGCGCCAGACAGTGGGAAACCAGGCTGTCATGTGCGAAAAATTGGCTACTGGAATATTTGAAATAAATAGGGAAAACAGAGACACCCCAGGAAGAGTGGGAGGGAGAGCAAAAAGAACTCAGACAGCACAGCAAAAAATACACAGATGCTCAATATTCTGCAGCTGAACATCTGTGGAATAAGAAATAAGAAACTTGAACTTGCCAAACTGCTAAACAACCACAGGGTACACGTGGCTGCCCTACAAGAAACCCTGCATAAAGACTCTGATCTGCATCTCACTGGATATACTAGTTATGCCTGTAAGTGCAATGACTGCCGGGGCATAGTGACCTATATCAGAAATGACATACAAGGAGATGTAACAATGCTGTCGACATCTCACCCTACAGATGTGCAAAAAATAACTATCTGGCACAATGGAAGCAAATACACGATATACAACGTGTACAGCCCACCTCAGACAACATGCAACATACCAGAACTATACAAGACACAGTACCATAAAACCCTTCTTGTTGGTGACTTCAACGGACACTCGCCACGTTGGGGTTACCCTGACTACAATAGCACAGGGAAGTACATCGAAGATACTTGTGAAACAACTAACCTATTAGTGCTGCAGGACACAGAGTCTACACCTACACTGTTACACAGGGCCCACCTATCTCTCAGCAGACCAGACCTGACCATCTGCTCATCCGACTTAGCAGACGCAAGCTATCCCCAAGTCCTGGACGACATAGGAAGTGACCACAAACCTATACTCACAACTGTAAGCACCACCCCTAAATTACGCTTCAAGCAGAGAACCCGTTGGAATTTCCGAAAAGCAAACTGGAAACTTTTTCAGGAAACATCTGACTGCCTCCTGGGAAGAATTGACAACAGCTGTGTGGAAACTTTTTGTGAAGACATAACACAAGCAATCCTGAATGCAGCGTCGAAAGCCATCCCAAGGGGCAGCCGGAAGGCATATAAACCTTTTTGGAATCAAGAAATTCAAAATACTATATCTGAAAGGAATAAAGCAAGAATATTTCTCGAAACTGCACGTTCAACAGAAGCAAAGATCCAATACAATAAAGCATGTGCCAGAGTAAAGCTTGTAGTTAATAAGGCTAAAAGAGATAAATGGACAGAAACTTGCTCCAACTTAGACCTTAGACAGAATGGAAATAAAGCATGGACTTTAGTTAAAAACCTCTCCGGAGAAAGTAGAAGGGTGAACCCAAAACCAGTGACAGATGGGAGTAAGACAATCACTGAAGACAAGAAGAAAGCAGAACATTTCAATCATTATTTTGCCTCGGTTAACAGAGCAGGTAAGCTGTCAGAACTCGATAGAACACAGCTCTCTCAGTTGAAGAAACAAGAGAGAGCTCCAACAGCCAGCGACTCCCTTTTTGAAAATGAATTTAGCATGGATGAATTAGAGCAAGCCCTGAAGAAATTAAAACCTAGAAAATCTCCAGGCCCAGATAAGATCCACAACGAAATGCTGCTACATCTTGGCCGGTCTGGGAGAGAAGTAGTTCTCAGGCTTATTAATAAAACTTGGAGGTCAAACTTCCAAGGGCATGGAGGAATGCATATATCGTCCCCATCCTTAAAACCAAAAAGCCTCCAGATGACCCCAAAAGCTACCGCCCGATATCCTTAACATCATGCTTGGGCAAAGTTGCAGAAAGAATGATAAACAGGCGCTTATATTGGTTCCTTGAGAGTTCTGGTGTTCTATGCCATGAACAGGCAGGCTTCAGAACCAACAGCTGCACAGAAGACCAGCTGTTCAGACTGACACAAAGAATACATGATGGCTTCCAGAATAAGAAACACACAGTGGCAGTCTTTGTCGACCTCCAGCAGGCCTATGACAGAGTATGGAGAAAAGGTCTCCTGATGAAGATGATGAGCATAGGAATACATGGCAGATTGTATAACTGGGTGAAATACTTCCTGATAGATAGAACAATCCAGACTAAGATGCACAACGCAATCTCTTCTAAAGAAGTCTTGGAGGAGGGCTTGCCACAAGGCTCATCATTGAGCTGTACACTATTCCTAATCTTTATCAATGACCTGCCAGAACAAATCAAGGCCGAAAAAGCCTTGTACGCTGATGACCTAGCAATATGGCAGAGTCATGAAAATGTGGAAAGTGGAGCCCAAAGACTGAATGGAGACCTTAGAAGACTGCATGATTACTGCCAAAGATGGAAACTCAAGATTAACTGTGCAAAGACGGTCTACACAATCTTTACCAAAAGCCACCAAGTAGCAAGGAAGAATATTAACCTGAGGTTAGACAAACACCAAGTGATGAAAGAAGAGCATCCCATATACCTTGGAGTCACACTTGACCCGCAGCTCAGCCTCAAGAACCATATTGAAAACATCAGGAATAAGGCATTGAGGCGGTTACAGTTATTAAAGAGACTTGCAGGTACATCATGGGGATCAGACAAAGAAACTCTGAGGGGCTTATACCTAGGATATGTTCGCTCTGTGATAGAGTACAACAACTCACTGCTTACAACTTGTTCCAAAACTAACCTAGAGACTCTTGACAGAGTACAAAATAATGCCCTCCGATTAATCTGCGGAGCTATGCAGTCTACACCAACTGCTGCATGTGAAATCCATACAAATGTGGAACCCCTCGGGTTGCGGAGAGAAAAAGCCACTTTAGAAATTTATGAAAGATGCGTTAGGAAAAATCGTAACCATCCTAATAGACATCTTGTAGAAAACTGGGAATCCAAACAAAGAATAAAGCACAAATCGGTTTTACACTGTGTTAATGAAATTCAGGACAGATACCACCTCCCAGAAAGACGTCAAGGAATTCAGAATGTTGCAAAAAAACCTACCACCACATGCTCGCTTTAAAGCTCCAGAAGTCCAAACTAAATTGGTAGGCGAGGAAACCAAACAGTCCGACCCAATCGCTCTTATGAACTCATCACTAAAGACCGTTGATTCTTACCCCCAAGAATGGATACATGTCTATACTGATGGATCAGCATTTAAAGCTACCATTAAAGCAGGTTACGGAATCTACATAGGTTATCCCGATGGATCTGTTGAAGAGATTTTTGATGCATGCGGGGAATTCTGTTCAAACTATGAAGCTGAAATAATTGCACTGGAAACAGCAGTATACCACCTAAAGACTGTAATGGATGTTTACCCCTCAAAGGTCCAAAATATTGTCATCTTCACAGATTCAATGTCTGCCCTTCAAGCTCTGGAGGGCAATGAACGCTGCAGAACTGACATAGCCAAGATAATCCTGGATGCCGATCAGCTTATTACCTCATACAACATCAGAATAGTGATGCAGTGGATTCCAGGTCACTCCGGCACACCAGGTAATGACAGAGCTGACAGATTGGCAAAGAAAGGAGCAACACAAGAACAACCACCTACAGCGACAACCCTCCAGACAGCAAAAACACTGATAAGAGCTATAAACAAAGAGACTTGGTTGAACAGATGGGCCATGGGAGACACTGGAAGAGAGGTTTATAGACATATGTCTGGCCCTGATCCTAATGACAGCATTAACCATCTAACAAGAAGGGACCAGGCCACCATCTTCAGACTTAGAACGCAACATACTCCACTCAATGGACACCTAAACAGAATACAGCCACAACACTCCCCAGAGTGCCAGCTATGTAACTACCCCTACGAAACTGTTGAACACCATCTCTTTGAGTGCCCAAAACTCAGTGAGACAAGAAGAACGCTACTCCCTCCGAGACCAGACAAGTGGAACACCTTGTACGGAGGAAAAGAACAGCTTGTGAAAACATGCAAATTCCACTACATGGCATTGGGCCAAAGGGCGAAAGCTCATGCGCCGCTGGATCGATAACAACAACAACAACAACAACAACAACAATTTCATGATTATCAAGTATCAGGACGCAATTTCCGTGGTGGGTGGTTTGTTGTTGTTTTCGATCACCAGCTGTAAAGTCTGTGGAAAGACCTGGTTGTTCGTCCATTCCTGAACTTTGGTTTTGTTCCATCCATAGGCATCCGTTTGACAGATCTTGCTTTTTTGTTTGCAGACTGTTGGTTCCTTGCCTCTCAGGCAGAGGCTGTACAACATTAAAGGCAGCCCCCAATTAGTAAAGTCTTAAGACATGCTTGCTGGGAAGCAGTGGGTCTGTTCTTGCGCCCCCCCCCCCCCGCCCCCAAGTGGGACCTTTGACCCCACACACATGGAGGTGAGAGGTTTGGAAACAAACACTTTCTCAGGATTTTAGCACAGTAGTAAGAGAATCACACTGTGAAAAAGATCGGGCTACACCAGTGTTTCCTAAACTATTCTTAGTCATATTTTACGGCACCCCTGTGAAGAGGTCGCGGCTCCCCGGGGCGCTGCGGCGCACAGTTTGAAAACCACTGTGCTAGACCATGAAATATTTCCAACGGCAGCAAATGATGTGTTTTAGCCAGTGCTAAATTTAGGCATCAGCTAACTAAGCTACAACTTAGGGCCTCATAACTACAGGGCCCTTAAACAAAAACAAGAGCAAGAGGATGGCTGTGAAAAACAAAATATGGATTAACAACATTAAAAACACCCTGTGCTTTTCACGGCATGACAATAGCCAGTGGCAGCCAGTGTGCAACTGGGTCCCAAATTATTCCTTTCCACAACGCTAACGGGGGTTAAGGTGATGATGATGATGAAATTTTAAATGCAATTTTCTTTTAATTTATTTGAAATGTGTAATTCCTCCCCCGAAATGTTCTAGTTTTATTATTTTTTTGGGTACATTATCTCCGGCTTCTATTCCTTCAAACTTGGTGAGATACCTGGTCATGTAAAATGATAGGGGCCTCAGCGCTTTCTATAGATTAGGGCCTCATCAGGTCTACATCCAGCCCTGATTGTAGCCAACCTCCTTTGTGGAGACGGGAGAAGAATTATTTAAAAAAAAAAAAAAAAAAGCAAATCAATATGATAGTCTTTGAAACTTAAAAAACATAATAAAGGAAAAGTACACATGGTGTTGATAAACACATAACCAGTCCTACAGTGTATTAAAGAGCAACTGATTGAGATGGTTTGGCCATCTGACAAGAGGGCTGTGTTACCACCTGCCACAGAGAGTTATGTAGAAGAAATGCATTGGACACAAAGTCAGAGGAAGACCATACAGGTGATGGAATGATGACATCAAGAACAGCCTTATGAAAATGAAGATATGCAGCATATTCCTGGAGCTCAAGGAACTTCTCAAGGGAAACAGATATGCTTTTGAATAGAATGTAACAGCTGATGTGTCTTCCTGGTTTCGTGAAAAATCCATTTGTTTTGTTGCCCTAACCTGAGGCGACAACTTCTTCCACGCTGGCATGTGTTTGCATGTAGAATGTAGTGGTGACTACATTGAAAACAATAATTGCAATATTCTCAATTAAAAGGACATCCCAAGCTTTCAGAAAATGTATATTTCATGTGTAAATTTTGTTTATCAAGAAAGTTATGTCTGTTGAGGCATTACTTATCAAACCGCCCTTGTAACATTTTAATGATTATAAATAAAAAGTGATCAATCATTTTTTTAAAATCATGTTTAAAAAAAAAATTTTTTTTCTAGCTTTTGATGTTTCCACACCAAGAAAATGGAAGATTCCTTGTATCTGAGGATGGAACTTTGAGAATTAAAAATGTGGAATATAGGGACGAAGGAACATTCGTATGCCAGGCGTTGAACAGTATGTCAAATTCAAAGGTCACAACTGCTTCTGCAGTGCTTTCTGTGAGAGGTCAGTGATATCCTAAAAGGCTATGTTAGTATAAATTTAAATTTTAGAATAATTGTTTTGTGTCATTTATTCCTCTTTTTTATATTTAGTGTTTAAAAATGGTATTAGATTACTTCTAAAGTCTATATTCTCTTGTGCCGTTGTTTACATATAAATAAGGTGTTCACACATGATCTCCATTGCTGCCAGTCTGCTGATTTTTTGCCTATGGTATTCCGTATTGCTTTACATCCCTTAATTTCCCTTTCTACTTTTATAACAGTTCATTATATATATATTTTTTTAATTTTAAAGATGATTTTAGTTCCATTATAACTTTAACTTTTTGAATACCAAACTGTGCACCATATATGACTTGATAAATCTCACTGTGTCAGTGTGTAATTATATTTTGATGTCTTATGTTTATTTAGTCAAGGAATACTAAATCACATAATGTAAACAGGAAGAAACAAAGAAGCAAAGCCTAAATATAGCAGTAGAGTGCAAAGACATTAAACAGGCATCCGAGTTTGAATAACTGGCAACATTGTTCACCAAAGATGGACAATTAATGAAGAAATTAACATCAGATGCAGACATGAAAGACCAAGTAGTAATGGGACAACTAGCCTTCCATTCCCCCACAGCGTAAGACAATCCCTGTCAGTACAAGGACATATCTCACACAAAACACATGCATTCCCACTCTGTGCTCCAAGTACCAGACATAGTCACTCATAACTCCCCCCCCCCCCCCCCCCCCCAACAAATTGTACTCATAGAAATAAGATATCTGAGAGGGGCTGCAAATGTGACCAGAGGAGCTCAAAATCCGGAATGAGATCATGAGAGAACACATCGGCACAGAACCAGTTCTACCTTACATACAAAGAGAGAAAATCAAACGGTTTGCCTACTTAGAGAGAATACATCGTGATGCCATGCAGTACAAATCATAAATCAGAAGAGGAGAGGGACATCTAGCAGAGGTTAGATCAAGAAAAAGAAGGAAAGATAACATCTTAGAAACTCTATAACAGCACGATATGTCTATGGTCGAGGTGGCCAGAAGAGCAGGAAGCAGAACATTATATCTCCCTCAGCACCAGAAGTAGTAGAAGAGGAAGTGAAGAAGAAGATATGAACTCTTTTGAGTCCCAGGGGATTTAGCATCAGAGGCCCTAGGGGTGGTAAATAAAGATGTAAAATCAGCACATCTTGCGTTTATTGAGCTTCTGGGGTAGGAACCTATGAACGTATGATGCTTTCCTTATGACTGAAAGAGCTAAGTCACTTCAGAGACACAGTTATGTCCCACAGTGTGCTGCCTGTTTGGCTCCTGTGGATGTAGTGTCCCTGACTTACTTGCCAGTTTGATTTCTTCAGTCATTCATCAGCTATCATCTTCTGGGACTGAAGGAGTTTAAAAACTCCTGGCACCTTGCTGAAATGATAACATGTCTCTTTAATGGCTTCTTTTATTTCACAAAATGCAATCATAAAATATGTTGTGTATTTATTGTTCTTTAGATCATGATGACCGTCCACCTCCGGTCATTATGGTTGGACCTCAGAATCAGACTTTAGAACCCAAAGAGGTGGCCCTACTAAACTGTCAGGCAGACGGGGATCCCACGCCAACCATCCGATGGTATAAAAATGGGAAACCGCTGATCAACACAGATCCAAGAGCAGCTGTGTTAACCTCGGGGACATTGCAGATCTCAGGTATACAGAAGCAAAATTTTTATGTAACTTTCACATTTAATTGTTGTTAGTGTTATGGTGGTGGTGAAAATAGTCATTATCATCATTAGTTTCCACTTCTGCTGTTAAAAGAGTTGTGGGGAGGAACAGTTTGCAATCCATTGCTTGATGAACAGCAATGGCTATTGTCATTCTGTGTCAGTGTAGAAGCTCTTTGATGTCATCAATCAATCTCTCCTAGGACAGCCTCTTGCTTCCACTTTTCATGTGAATCGCCTGAGTTGGTAGTAGTTGTAGCTCATTTCTTACTTAATGAACAAACCATTTATTTTTCTGTTTCTCTTTGAATTTGCTGCATGGTGTTGTTCTTCTAGTCTGCTTGATAAAAGCATTTCTCATTGGACGGCTAAATAAACAGCAATGGAAATAGTGACGTCTTCTTCTTCTTTTTTCGCATTCCCCGGCTGTAAACTCCAGCGGAAAGTTCTGATTGTTCATCCACTTTTGAACTGCAGTCCTGTTACAGAACCTGAGTGTTGCATGTGCATCCGTTCAACAGATCTGACTAATTTGTATGCAGAATGTTGGTTCCTTGCCTCTCAGGTAGATGCACTCTGACTTTGAAGAAAGCTCCCAATAAGTCGACTCTTACGACATGCTTTTGGGTAGGCAGGGGTCTATTCTTGTTTTCCCTATAATAGGGCCCCGGAACCCATATGAAATTATTAACTTATTGAGCAATAAAAAATAAAATGTTTTAAACATTTTTCAAATCAAAATAAAGCAAGTAACCACAGATACAGTCATCATATTTGGTATTTTCTTTTTCATTTTATTTACTGTCACTGCCAGTATCTGAGGATTATTTGCATTGCATTTTCCAGGGCTATTCAACTGGTGGCCTGCAGGACAAATCTGTTCCCTGAAGGTCTAGCATAAGGCTCATGGATCATTGCCAGTTGTATTGTGTTAATGATCTTTCTTTGCTGGGGCTTAGGCCTCTTCCCACGATCTTCTTCTTCTTCGATCCTTCTATCAGAAAACTTATATCAGGAGGCCGGTAGCCTTTATGAAAGCTATCGTGTAATCCATATCCTCTCGTGTACCATACAGTTTTGTCTTCAGTGTGGTTGGAACAGGCCAGATTGCGTCTCTAGTTAGTTAGTTAGTTAGTTAGTTAGTTAGTTAGTTGGGTTATCCTCATTGCACTCCGGACATGTCCATAGGTGCTCAGATCCTCCCCTCAGTATGAACCCCAACGTCCGATGGCTAATAGTACCAGTTCTATGTTGATTAACAAGTCTTCTGGCGTAGCTGGTGTGCGTCAGATTGCGTCTCTGTTGTCAGCATACAGTTGACAGTGTTGGAGCACATGCTCAGCATTTTCGCGTGCCACGCTGCAGGGACACGTCTCCGTATTTCCTACACCGAGAAATTTGAACATATGTTGACGAAATCTGTTGTGCCCTGTCCTTAGTCTGAATATAATACAGTCCCTCTCTAGAGAGGCGATGAAGTGAGTCTTGGGGAGAAAATCTGGTGTGGGTATCCAGCCAACTTTCTTAGATACTAGATTGTATTAGTGTTTTCATCTCTTGGTGGGTTAAGTCGCTATTTGGTTGTACCATGTCACTGCCGCTTCTGGCCAATCTGTCCGCTATTTCATTGCCTTCCAAGCCACAGTGACCTGGAATCCACTGCAGTACAGATTGTTCTACCGAAGAGCCTAAGTAAATCGGCTGTTGCGTCAAGTCTACAAACTGAGTGTCTTTTGGGTTAACAATCGCTTGTAGAAACTGACTTTTCCCATGATGATCCCCATTTTCAGTATTGTGGCTCTTGAGTGAACTTAGTTGAATAGCCCTACTCTGTGAGCTTCAGGTTTTGATTTAAAAGCTTACTTCGGTTTGTGATTGGCTAAAAATCTGGCTAGAGATATAAAGAAAGTGATTGGGCGACAGTGTGTTCCTAGAGATTTGAAATTTGATTGGTTCACACTGCTTTCTCCCCAGATGTGAAGGTTACAGACTCAGGGCAGTACACATGTAAAGCAGTAAGTGAGACCGGTGAGACAAACTGGACAGCAACTCTGACTGTGTCAAGTAAGTTCAGACCTAAGGTATAGTTTACGTTTATACTCTTTTTGGGAGCTGACATGTTGTAGCGGCTGCATGCTTGCCTATGGATCAAAAGATTGTGGGTTCAAGTCCAGACAGAGCCAGACTTAAAAAAAATAATGGCCTTTGCTCCTAGGTCGACCCAGTCTTAATTAGGTACCAGGTATAGTCCTGGAAGTCGGCATATGTGGCTTAGGCTTTGTGAATGCTCTTCGTAATGCCGGGGTGCCAGGTTTGATCCCAGCTGTGGGCCTTGCACTGGTTTCGGCAGTGTTATCAAGAAGCCGACAGGTCTAGAAAGCAGTGGCAAATTACTGGACGTAAATTTGCCAAGAAAAACCACTAGAGCCAAAAAACGCTTGGGTTGGTTCTGCAACGTCCTGTAAAGGATACGCAACTAACTTTTACAGTCCTGGAAGGTAAAGGTGCCTGGGATGATGTTGACCTCATCACCCCCTGAGTAGCGATTGGTCTGTCAAATATAGGTCAATGTGTCCAGTACGCCTAAAGGTGTGGAAAAAAGTTCTTTACTTTTTTATTTTTATTTTAAACAATTACTTTCTACACTGTCGTCTTCAGACTGATAAAATGTTGTACATAAATGGGAGCCCTTCGTTTAATTAGTTCATTTTCATCATATAAAAGAAAGAGGAAAGATGAGAGAGAGATATTAAAATTTATGTATTATAAAATCTATATACAAAAGATAATGTTGATTAAAGGAACCAACAGTCTGTATTAAAGAGAATGAGATCTGTAAAACTGATGCACATGCAACACTCAGGTTCTGGAGCAGGACTGCAGTTCAGTAGTGGACGAGCAACCAGAACTTTCCGCCAGAGTGTACAGCTGGTGAACGCGAAGAATAAGAAGAAGAAGAATATTGATTATTATATCAGTAATCAGTAATTATTGAGTATCTCCATACATCACCTTTTAGTTATTGTTTTATTACTCCACAATGATATGGAGAAAAATTAATTTATTTCAGAACAAGGCCCATATATTCGAGCCCAGAAACCGTCAGCATTTCCAGGCGCTCCTTCAAAGCCACGAGTTTCTGACATAGCCGACACATCTGTCCACTTAACCTGGACAGCCAGTGAACAGATTGGCCAGTCGCATGTTTTTGCATTTGTTGTGGAATATTTTAGTCCACAGACTTCTGAGGTACTCCACATTTGATTAAACATGTTTATATCATGTTGAGCATTGTTTAGTCATGAA
Source organism: Candidula unifasciata (assembly GCA_905116865.2). Taxonomy (NCBI): domain Eukaryota; kingdom Metazoa; phylum Mollusca; class Gastropoda; order Stylommatophora; family Geomitridae; genus Candidula; species Candidula unifasciata. The sequence goes on from CAJHNH020001668.1 coordinate 423,126, forward strand.
TAAAAACATAATTTAGTGAGTGTTAATCACTTCTCTGTGCCTTTCTACTTGTTCTGCTACTGCTTCTTTTTAAAAAAAAAAAGCTTTTTTATCAACTTTTCCTCCACTTGGCGTTAATCCAGTTTTCATCAGATTCGTAAAGAGGAATGATGTTTGATTCCTCTGTTGAGCTTTCTAGTCGTAGTTTGTGTTGTAGTTAGTATTTCATCAAGTTAACCTGTTGTGTTGTTTATTACCAAAAAAGATCGCTATCATGTTCTACCTCGACACTACATCAGCGTTTCTCAACCTGTGAGTTGCGACCCTTTTGAGGGTCGAACAATCCTTTTGCAGGGGTTGCCGAAGACCATAGGAAAACACATATTCACTGGAAGTTATGAAGTAGCAACAAAAATAATTTTATGGTTGGGGTTCACTACAAAATGAGGTACTGTCTGAAAGGGTTGCAGCATTATGAAGGTTGAGAACCAGTGCTCTAAATTGTATGTTTGCTTGCTGATCGTGTTTTCAAATCTCTGTTAGATTTTAGTCTGCTACAAAGCCAAACAGAATGTGTATAACAAAACCTAATACATATTTTTACTTCTTGTTTACTTGAAGTTTACTAAAAATATTTTATATTAAAAAAAATTGATTTCATATCTTTTTTTGTGGTCTCTCGAATACAGTCTCTCTCTACCTGGTGCTATGACAATTCCAGTAATCCACTCTAACATGTTTCAATCCAAGATTTAAAAAAAAAAATATTTGACAGTCCTGACTCCTGCCTTTCTGATGCTCTGAATTTTTGTTTCCAACTGGGTTTTAACTTTTGCAGGTTCCCTATTTACAGGTTGAGTGCTTGGTATGACACTGAGAGCTGTTGATCTCATTTACAAGTTCTTTTTTTTTTTTCTGTTGTGCTTGCAGCATGTTGTTGACTGCAGTAAAATGGTGGATGGCCGGTTACTTCAGAATGGTGTGTACTTTTGTTAAATTGACATTTTGTGCCAACATTGAGCTGTAATTCTGGCATAGGACTGTTGTTGTTGGCACATCTGACAGCTGCCTTACAAATGTTTGCCTTGCATGTGCAAGCTTCAAGATTTTGCTGTTGCTGTCAAGTTTTTCACTAGTTTTTTTAGATGGGACAGTAAAGTGCATTTTGTGTAAATTCCACTGGCACAGAAACGGAGCAGTTGTGAAGGCGGCCATCTGTAGGGATTTTGAAATTTCTTCTAAAAACACTTTCTTATTTCTATACTTTCTTCTTTCTCCAATTTATCATCTTCTTACACTTCACTTCTCTCCATTCGCAGCTGAAGATCATATCCAATGCAGAGCATGCACTCCGTAGCTCCAGCGGGTTTTTTTTGGTTTAAGTTTTTGCTCAGGTTCTGAATCCCTTGTTTTTTGTGTGTCTTAAAAAATGCTGTTTCAAAGACCACACAAGATCTCTCTGCAGGGTTGGCAGGTTGCCACAGATTCGGTGTCAAGAGAAAGCTACACGGTCAAGGACCTCCAAGCAGACACCAAGTATGTTTTCCTAATCAGGGCCAAGAACTCCTTTGGCCTCAGCCCACCCAGCCCACTTTCAGATTACATAACCACACGAGGTAAGTTCAGCAGTATTGCTTTTAGACAGTTTAGCAGTTTTAAAATAAAGACAATAAAGCAGTGTTGATTTAGCACTATCATCATCATCGTCATCATCATCATCATTATTAAATGCTTTACTGGCTGACATGGGTGATCATGCCTCTCCACATCTTACGATCTCCAAAAGTATTGTTTCATGTTCTTACTCCCTTTGATTAACCAGTCCTCACCGTACGAAGACAGCAGATTTTACCCATTTAAAAAGTATGCCTTGTGAAACCATACCATACACGACATACATCAAAGAGGTAGAAAGACATAGATCATGAGGTATACCAAGAGCAAAATGAAACACTAACTTCAGAGAAATTTTACAAAATCAGGACTACCGAAGTTATAACAGCAGAATTGTTTGATTTGTAAAAGGGTCATGTGACACATTCTATTGCATTTTTCAACCTTATTTTTTTGTATCACTCAAGGAGAATTATATCACAGTACACACATTATGTAGTACTGACTGAAAATGTGCATTTTAAAACTGCATTCTCTAAATAGATTACATTCCTATGAACATTTTTTAAAGCTTCAATAAGAGCTTATATAACCTGCTTTTTGTCAAATCCGATTTATCGTTTCTTGGGATTTTAACTTGAATATTGCCCCATCCACCCCGCATTCGATTTGATAGTCACATTTTTTTCCAGTTTTATAATAATTTTTACTGACCACACAGAATGATTCAGGTCTGCTTGAATTAGAGTTAGTTGTCTACTTTTAAGTCACTCCATTGTCTATAACAGTGACTGTCTATTTTTTTTAATGGTGTGGTGGGGGGGGGGGAAGTGGAGTGGGGTATCAGAAGGGTAAGGGACGACGGTGGCAGTTACTTTGCTGATAATGGTTATGCTAAAAAATAACATTATTTTCTTGGTTATTTCAGAGAAACGCTTGAGTTTTGCTGTTAATATGCCAAGAGATGAAATTATTAAAGAACTTAGTGTTCTCAATATTGAACTCAAAGCCGGAGAATCTGTGAATGCAACCAGCGTGCGAGTCAAGTGGGAGGTTAGTGGGTTTTCACCACGTTACTCATTTTAAAATAACATTTCTTCATTAATTGATCATATTGGTTTTTCTGTCTTCTCCTTTCTTCTTCTTTTTCTTCTACTACTACTACCACTACTACTACTTCTACTGCTGCTGCTGCTACTTCTTCTTCTTCTCAATCCTCTTCTTCTTCTTCTTCTTCTTCTTCTTCTTCTTCTTCTTCTTCTTCTTCTTCTTCTTCTTCTTCTTCTTCTACTTTTTCTGCTTCTGCTGCAGCTGTATGAATACATACTGACTACAAATTAACCACATCTTTAAAATAGATGTACATACAAAACTCACGTTCTGGATCAAGTCCAAAATCCAGAAGTGGACAGACAAGCAGAGTTTTCCACCAGAGTTAACTGCTCTTGAACAATAAGAAGGAAAAGATTCTTTCTCTATTACAGATGCAGTAAAATCTGGCTAACACCAATTTTAAAGGACTGAAAAATGATGAGTTTGTTGTTTAAAAATAAATAAATTTGTAAATACATTTTGGACACATTTTTAGTACAGATTTTTCAGTACAGATTTGTTTCTAGATTTCTGACAGGGTCATGACATTTTTTTTTAAGGTTTCCTAGGGTGAGAGGGTTTATATAAGTTATATAGTTACATACCAAAAGGATTCAATCAACAATACAAATGCTTTCAGGTGGGCACCAGTCTGGCAGCAATAGAAGGCTACATAGTCAACTACACCCACATCACTGACCTGGATCCGGTGAGTTACGGGGAAAGCAAAGTGGTCAAGGTGACAGATCCCTACCAGTTTAAGGCCTTCATCACCAGCCTGAATCCCTTCTCCTGGTACGAGGTCTGTGTGCAAGCCTATGCCAGAGATATCACCAGCAGGTGTTCAAATTCCGTCAAGGTGCCGACGAAAGAATCAGGTCAGTAGTTCACTGCCACCATCTTGTTTTGGTTTAGCTTAGTTGCCACCATCAACTATTAGATTAACTCAGTTATAACAAGATTATCCTTGAGACATTACTTGGACCTTGGAGACCTGTCAATAATATAGTGCTAATAATACTTGATAACTTAAAATAATATAGCTAATGGCTTCTGTGGCGTCGTCCATGGCTTAGGCCTTGTGAGTCGGGACTCGTAATTCTAACATACCATGATCAAAACCCACTGCTGGCTGCGAGGATTTTTATCGTGGTATAGGGGGTCGCAGATGGACCCAGCCTAAAATGGGTGTCCAGGGAAAATGAAAACAGGTGGCATAATGCTACCACATTACCAACCTAAGGCTGATTGGTCTGTAAAAAATGTAGGGTGCTCTTTCCATAAGGCTGATGTGCCTAAAGGCGTGAAAAGGGATCTTTACTTTTAATGGCTTTTTTTTTTTACAACCTCATGATTTATATATTATCCTAAAGGCTCCATGTTACTTATGGCCGTTGTTTAAATATAATGAAAGGCATAGTAAGCGCCTAAACATATTACACATCCCTAAACCCTAGGATAGACCTTTATAAAACAAGTTTGTCATATTCCGCAGCTGAATTGTGGAATTATCTACCACAGCAAATCAAAAGTACCACTAGTCCATGTACATACAATCAGAAATTGTTCGAATATTATCTCAGCACCGATTATATGTCCCCATAGAAGATAAAACATATGTGAAAAATAGCGCCCATTTTCCTTAGATTTGCTACAACTAATACGTTTTACTGTAGTTAAAAATGTGCACATTCCAGTGCTTGTATTGATTATTTTGATGCTATTGCTAACTTTTAATATTACTTGATGTGTGAATGAAATGATGTAAGAATAGAGGAAGACCTCGAAGGGCAGAATGTAACACGGGCCTGTGTGCCCAATTCTTAACCCTTTAAAAATAAAGTTTGTTCGTTCGTTCGTTCACTAGTTTTTAAAATAAATTAAGAAATATACTGTTTCCAGCTTAGTGCTGCAACATTTTAAATATCAGTAATAATATGGTTGATACTGGACCTAGGAGCATAGAGTGATACAATAGACTTTCACAAAGCTTAGGTCATCTATCTTGGGATAGGCAACCAGGAAATCTTTCTTATGAAATTCTTGGTCTGAAGTTTTGGAGAAAAGTAATTTTCAAAATGAGGTTGAGCACAAATTTGTGTTCTGAACAACTTTACCCATCCTTTTTTTTCCCACTGTTTGCAGTCTATTATTTATCTGTAATGTCTTTAATTTTCTTATTGTTTTCTCCCTCATAGGGATTTTAAAAAAAATAGAACAGTTTCTGACAATGCATCCTTGTTTTTAAATGTGCCTAATATTTTCCTTTGTATCACCAGTGTATTGCTTGAATATTCTTTCATAGTCATCTGCACAGAATAGGGCTGAAATAGCATGAAATAAAGACTAATTTGAGACTTAGAAATGAGAAAAAGGGAGACAGAGCTAAATAAAAATTATTGAGAGATGAGCGGTACATACTTGTACCAGATAGGAGACACATCGAAAGAATGTGTCAATGGTAAAACTGGAAAATCTTTCCCCTGGAACTCACAGAGCCAAAGAAGCCAAGGACGACATAGAGAAGTATTGAGAAGTGAATGAATGACCAGTTAGCTAAACTGCTTAGATACCGACATGTCTCACTTCCAGCAAAAGATCAATAGCAACTGTATCCCTATTTATGTTATCAGTGCCAGGCATGGACAATAAATGGGGCACCAGAAGAGAGAATAACCACATGTGAAAAGCACTGTCTCTGCAAGGTCACTAACACTAGATGAGACAGGGTTATGCATACCAGCATTAGAGAGAAAGTTGGAATAAGACCATGTCTGTATTATATTGACAGACAAAGAATGAAGTGGTTCAGCTGTCTAGTAAGAATGCAGCCAGACCAAACTAAATATGAGACTTTCTACAGCAGAACATATGAGAGGCAGGTGAGAGGAAGACCAAGAAAGAATGGATAAACAATGTAGCAGAAACCTGCATTAAAATGAAAAAATCTTACACCCAAGCCACCCAAAAGCGCAAGACAAATACAGAAAACTACGACACTGGACTACAACTTGGTATCAGTGAGATGACAAAAGAAGAAAAAGAAAAAGAAAAAGAAGAAGCAGAATTAAAGAGAAAATAGCACAGGGAGGAAATGGAAGTAGCTGCAGAAAACAGAAAAGTATAAGAGGAATTAGTGTCAGTTTTAAAAGCAGTCGAGGAAAAGAACTCTCTGAGGATAAAAAGCAGAAAATACGATGTTAAAAAAAAAAGTCTTTGTTAATACACCAATATATAGATTTATTGTTTTTGTGGGCACAGCCCGCCACTGTAAAATTTCATGTTTGTTGGACAGCATTGAATGCATGTGTCAAATAAATGTAACCTAATTGAAAATGATTGCACGTTGCACATGTTTCTTGGGCGTTGTTAGAGTGTCTGATATAGTTTGATACCTTTTTCGCATGAATAATGATTTTATCTTAGCCTGTCTGCAATTTTATTCATATTTTCATTTCCCAGTGCCATCAGCGCCACCTGAGAACATTCTAATACACAAGGAAGATAACTCATTCCACATTCGATGGTCGCCTCCCCCTAGATCTCAACAAAATGGAGACATTAAAGGATATGATGTAATTATGAACATTTTTCATGTCCCTTTTTAAATATATCTTTTATATTTGCTTAATCTTTTAGAATGTTTCCCTCCCTAAACTGTCTTTCCATGTCACTTATTATGTATGAAATAAATAAATATGTATTGATCAGGTTTCTCATAATCAGATAGTTTATATATAATCACACCACTTATATATCTTTTGAACCAAAAAAAAAAAAAAAAATTATATAATGTAAAATGAACTTTCGATTACTTCCTTGTAACAAAATTAGTTAAAATGTTATGGAAACTATTAAGTTTTATGTTTAGGCTGTCTTGTTTGGTAAGAGCTCAACAGTCTATGAGCAGTCCTTTTAATGTTCTAGGGTGGAACAACCAAACCCTATTCCCCCACCCCACCCTTTTCCTCCTCCTTTTTCTAAGTGTTGTTTCCATGCAGTAGCATTGGATGTTATGTTCAAATTTTTTTTTTTTTTTTTTCATTTTACACCATGTCCACAACAAATGTTGGCTGAAACACTTTTGCATTTGTCCTCATTATGCACACTGTCAAACAAATTTTCATCCATTTCTTGATGTTATCCTTCCTCTTAAACTATACATATCATCTTTCTCAGATATGATGTATGTCTTTGTTTAACCAGAGTGTGACCTGGTAGCATCAGTATTGGAACTCTGCACTGGCTGCTGAAGATAAGGACGGAGCATGCATGCGAATGTCCAGAGTGCTGTGATATCAATTCTTGACTCAAACTCAACTCAGCTCATCATCTTAAAATCTGCTGTATGTCTAATTTGTCCCTGACACAATCTGTATAGTTTTCCTCAGAGGTACTGTATGTCTGATCTTTCTATGACTACTACTACTGCTGCTGCATCTTCTCTTCTTCTCCTCCTGCTCCTTCTCCTCCTCCTCCAGGTACTGAAAAGACATCTGCTTTGATCTTTCTTTGACACCCTCCATATCTTCCACAGATCTACTGTGTGTCTGAAGACAACAGTAACACAAACTGCAGCCTGGTGGCAGGTGGTAGGGACAGCAGTGCAATCATCACCAATGTGGATGTGGAGGGATCCTACAGGATCAAGATAGCTGCCAGAACCAGCAAAGGCAGAGGAGTATGGAGCAAAGATTTCATCATGGGTAAGTGTGTCAGTGTCTGTTGCTTAAGCATTGTGAAACATGCTTTGTAATTCTGAGGCTCAGGTTTGATCTCTGTTGCAGGTGGTTTGGCACCAGACCATCCTGCATTAGATTGGACAGTGTTATCAAGAGTGATCATTCAGCAGGTGATGGTCAACAACTCAAAATAAAATTACAAATAAAATTACAAACAGCAACAACAACAACAACAACAACAAAAATGCTAGGATTGGTTCTGCAACATCCTGTCTCTTTCTTGCAATTTTTATCCTTTTTCTCCATTGTTTTTAACACATTCCAATGGGATGTCATGACGCACTTGCCTAGTGTATTTCTTCCCATACATTGAACTTAGTTCTGAGTAATCCTTAAGTTCGCTGTTCTTCTTCTAACTCAAGTCTGAATCAGAAGAAGTTCAGTACGGTGCACAGGCTCTGTAGCCCCAGCGAGGATCCTGAAATACTTTGGGTAGATTTTTAACTCCATTTTTTTTTCCCGGGCAGAGCTTTTAGTCTACTCTTTTAGATTTCCAACTGCAAAGGGATTTTTTTACGTGCCCAACAATGCACACGGGCGTCTGATCTCACTACCCAGAGACCAGGGGGAATTACTATAAGTCCCATCACCATCAAGTGCCGACTGGTCTATAAAATATAGGTCTAGCTCTATATGCCCAATATGCCTAAAGACGCGGAGAAGTGTCCTAGACTTTTTAATTGGCATGTGATTCTCGGGCCACTTGCTAGGCCTCGGCGGGCCAGATTTGATCAGCGGGCCGCCAGTTGAATAGCTCTGCTTTACAGTAGTTCGTGTCTTTTTTGTGTTTATTTCACTCTAACGTCATTCACTATCACTTCTCTCTTGCTGTTTCTCTCTCTCCCTTTCCTTCTTTCCTCTCTCCCCACCTCAAATCCCTCGGGCTTGTGTCCACTAGGGAGCAGTAGAATAACACAACGGCCAGGAATACTTTATTATTCCGAGTTTTCATAACTGCAAAGTCACAGCCATCTGCCCACATAACCAGCCAACCATATCCTCTCATCCTCGCCACAAAGTCAGGCTGCAATGATTAGCGACGGGGATTCACATAAAACTAACTTCTGAATCCCCCATTGCCAGAGGTCAGGGACACGAGGGCAGCTCGATCTTCTGTTGGCAGTAGCGAGGTCAAGCCTGCTGTGGTGCTTCTTGTGACACTAGCGCAGTAGAATTGGGATTCTTGTTGTTCTGGTGGTGCTAGTGACTGATTCTCGTGGTGCTAGTGATTGATTCTCGTGGTGCTAGTGATTGATTCTCGTGGTGCTAGTGATTGATTCTCGTGGTGCTAGTGATTGATTCTCGTGGTGCTAGTGATTGATTCTCGTGGTGCTAGTGATTGATTCTTGTGGTGCTAGTGATTGATTCTCGTGGTGCTAGTGACTGATTCTTGTGGTGCTAGTGATTGATTCTTGTGATGCTAGTGACTGATTCTTGTGGTGCTAGTGATTGATTCTGGTGGTGCTAGTGATTGATTCTGGTGGTGCTAGTGATTGATTCTGGTGGTGCTAGTGATTGATTCTAGTGGTGCTAGTGATTGATTCTAGTGATGCTAGTGATTGATTCTAGTGGTGCTAGTGATTGATTCTAGTGATGCTAGTGATTGATTCTGGTGGTGCTAGTGACTGATTCTTGTGGTGCTAGTGATTGATTCTTGTGGTGCTAGTGATTGATTCTTGTGGTGCTAGTGATTGATTCTTGTGGTGCTAGTGATTGATTCTGGTGGTGCTAGTGATTGATTCTTGTGGTGCTAGTGATTGATTCTGGTGGTGCTAGTGATTGATTCTTGTGGTGCTAGTGACTGATTCTTGTGGTGCTAGTGATTGATTCTTGTGGTGCTAGTGATTGATTCTTGTGGTGCTAGTGACTGATTCTTGTGGTGCTAGTGACTGATTCTTGTGGTGCTAGTGATTGATTCTGGTGGTGCTAGTGATTGATTCTTGTGGTGCTAGTGATTGATTCTGGTGGTGCTAGTGATTGATTCTTGTGGTGCTAGTGACTGATTCTTGTGGTGCTAGTGATTGATTCTTGTGGTGCTAGTGATTGATTCTTGTGGTGCTAGTGATTGATTCTTGTGATGCTAGTGACTGATTCTTGTGGTGCTAGCGACTGATTCTTGTGGTGCTAGTGACTGATTCTTGTGGTGCTAGCGACTGATTCTTGTGGTGCTAGCGATTGATTCTTGTGGTGCTAGTGATTGATTCTCGTGGTGCTAGTGACTGATTCTTGTGATGCTAGTGATTGATTCTTGTGGTGCTAGTGACTGATTCTTGTGATGCTAGTGATTGATTCTTGTAGTGCTAGTGATTGATTCTTGTGGTGCTAGTGACTGATTCTTGTGATGCTAGTGATTGATTCTTGTGGTGCTAGTGATTGATTCTCGTGGTGCTAGTGACTGATTCTTGTGGTGCTAGTGATTGATTCTCGTGGTGCTATTGACTGATTCTTGTGATGCTAGTGATTGATTCTTGTGGTGCTAGTGACTGATTCTTGTGATGCTAGTGATTGATTCTTGTGGTGCTAGTGATTGATTCTTGTGGTGCTAGTGACTGATTCTTGTGATGCTAGTGATTGATTCTCGTGGTGCTAGTGACTGATTCTTGTGGTGCTAGTGATTGATTCTTGTGGTGCTAGTGACTGATTCTTGTGGTGCTAGTGACTGATTCTTGTGGTGCTAGTGATTGATTCTTGTGGTGCTAGTGACTGATTCTTGTGGTGCTAGTGACTGATTCTTGTGGTGCTAGTGATTGATTCTTGTGGTGCTAGTGATTGATTCTTGTGGTGCTAGTAATTGATTCTTGTGGTGCTAGTGATTGATTCTCGTGGTGATAGTGATTGATTCTCGTAGTGCTAGTGATTGATTCTCGTGGTGATAGTGATTGAGTCTCGTGGTGCTAGCGATTAATTCTCGTGTTGATAGTGATTGAGTCTCGTGGTGCTAGCGATTGATTCTCGTGGTGATAGTGATTGAGTCTCGTGGTGCTAGCGATAGATTCTCGTGGTGATAGTGATTGAGTCTCGTGGTGCGAGTGATTAACTCTCGTGGGGCTAGTGATTAACTCTCGTGGTGCTAGTGATTAACTCTCGTGGGGCTAGTGATTAACTCTCGTGGGGCTAGTGATTAACTCTCGTGGGGCTAGGGATTAACTCTCTTGGGGCTAGTTATTAACTCTCGTGGGGCTAGGGATTAACTCTCGTGGGGCTAGGGATTAACTCTCGTAGGGCGAATGATTCTAATGGTCCTGATGACTCTCGTTGCTTTGGCGATTCTCATAGTTCTTATATGACTCATATTTCTGGTGTTTCTAATGATTGTCTAGGCTCTCCTGGCATTACTTATGGTGTCTCAGTAATTATCATTGCTCTTGAATTATGACGCCGATGACTCTGAATTCGTACCTGACTCTTCACTTGGCTGATGACCCGTGGCTGCCGTTTATATGATACCAGAGCCAGTGGTGCTTCTAATTAATGACAGACAATGAAAGTCGACAATAGCTGACCCTGAATGATGACTGTAAAGTTTTGCGCCCGTGAAGGATACTAACAATCGATATTCTGATGGTTAAGCCAAGACTCATTAATAAAGAAGTCTCCGTGTGTGCCCTCCGCACTCCCGTATTCCCCCCTCCCATCTTTTCTTTAAGGTTCTCATAAATGACTGGAGTATCGAGTTTTGGAATGCGAGGGATCGCTCGCCCTCTACCCCGGGCGTTCCCATTCTCATCACGGGATTAAAGTGGACTTTGATTACATGCAAATGAGTCGATTTCAATCTGAGCCCTCGCAGAGGTTGAGCAGACGTCTTTGTCAGTTTTAAAAGGGTGCATTGACAGCGTCCTTGACAATGCTGAAGGCAGATCCAAACACGCTTAAGGAGTTTGAAAACACTTTCAGACAGCGTGGTTCTTTTAACTGGCCGCAAAGTTGGCAGTGAGATGAACCGCTCCTAGACCAAGCAATCCCAGCATGCGTTTATTTGGGTGATCTGAACTATATGCATATCCTTTCACTTTCTGGTCGAGACACGACATTAATAATTATAATGACAATAGTTGAAGTGGTGATTTTTTGTTTGTTTGTTAGTTGCGTATCCTTTACAGGACGTTGCAGAACCAACCCCAACAGCTCCTGGCTGTTGTGTGGTTTTTCTAGGCAAATTTGCGTCCAGTAGTTTGCCATTGCTTGCTGGACGGTCAGCTTTCTTGATACCTCTGTCGAAACCAACGCAAGGCACATGGCACTCACTGGGGTCGAACCCGGCATCCCGGCATTAAGAAGCGTTCGCATCGACTTAGCCATAGAGCCGACAGTGGTGATTTTAATGGCAATATATCCAATTGCTGGTGTTTTTGCATTGAGGTAAAAAAAAAATCAGGATAGGAATAGGGAGAAAGGAGAAAATAATTACCAGTATGGAGTTTAGGAGGAAAATAGAGCATGTTTGGATTATCCTTACGGCAAACCAACAGTAAACAACTGCAACACCCCATCGACAGACGCAACAGCAAACAACATATAAGAGTTTTCCTTTCTAGGAACATGACACTTCAGGTTCAACTTCCACGCCCATAGCATAAAAACTGTAGTCTGCAAAAGTTTGCTAACGAAAAAAGGCTGACCATCTACTTAGTTAGTCGAGGTTTCCACATCAGTGCAATCGTATTTCCCCATACTTGCTTCGTTTCTGTGTCAATGCGAATCAAATGACATGTCCCTCACTGTTGCATATAAAAACTGGTGATTTGGTTCAAGAACTGACATCACAGCACTCGAGGCATTCCCATAAGCGCTCCGTCCCCATCTTCAGCAGCCAGCGAAGAGTTCCGATACTAATGATGCCAGTAGCTTTCTGATTAAACGTCTGTCTTGCCTTTCCTCTGAGCCTCCAGCATCTGCCAGAACCTCTCGTCACTCCCAACTGCATCAATCTCACCAGACTATGGTGATATAAAAACTGGTGAATGAACAGCTAGTTCCGGAACAATCCAGAAATATATGCACGCAGTAAATGCGTATTTCAGCTGCTCAAGGTGCGAAAGCCAACAATCACCACCAGCAATTCAGTTTGTCGTTGATGGCATTGGTCGGGAACGATAAGTACACTCGTAGAATTCTTACATAAGGTATTTCACCAGCCCACACGTAAACCGGCCACCGGCTAACACGATACAACAGCTGTACAACTGAAAGGTCTTCCTTAAGAAAAACACAGCTTACAGGGCTGCAACCAAGCATTAAACTCAGGAGCTCAGGCAGCAAAACCGTAGACTACCGTCCTTATTTGGAAACTGCATTAGTAAAGCGCGGTCGGAAGCAACAATAACTTCGAAGCTAAACATTCTGCCACGCCTTCTGTATATAAATAGAGTCGGCCGTGCATTCTGCCAAGTCTTTCCTCCATTTGGACCGGAAGTCATCAGACTATCTACGTGTGTTCAATAAATGTCATCATCATTTATGATCGAAACCAAAAATATGATAGATGTTTTTTTTTTTTTTTCTAAGATCATCAGCACTTACGCCGCTCATCACGGCTCATGAGTAGCAATGTTACCCAGTAGTTTATTGATCATAAAATGTCTAAAATTGTGTAGTAGTTTTTTTATTTATTAGTTCTGTAACTCAAACGTTGGACTGTCTCGTGCCGCCAGTGCATTAGTGAGTTGAATACTAACTGTTGCCGTTGCTGCTACATTTATGTTGGTATATTCCCTAAATCTGGGTTGCCGCATTGTATACGCATTTCTTTGAATTTCTTGTTTGCTTTTCTCCAACAAATATTTCTGTCTAGACACACTGGGGACAGCAATCTGGCGGATGATCAAATTGGAGCTGGAAAAATGGGGTAGGGCATGCAGACACAGCAGTGCCAACTTGTTTACAGCCGTATTCCCGGCACTAGTGTCGTCCTTGTCGTCGTCGTCATCATCATCATCATTATGATATTCATCATCATCATCATCGTGAGAGGCAAGAGCAACTTAACTGACCACTGCAACTATAAGTTTCCGTCCTACTAGACATCAGAAAAAAACAGGGGTCGTAGCCGGGCTTATCCCAGGCGGGGAGATGGCCGGGCTTATCCCAAGCGGTAAGCTGAGGTGAGTTAAGAACCGACATCACGGCACTTGGGGCATTCACGTAAGCGCTGCGTTCCCATATTTAGAAGCCCTCGCAGTTTCATTCCCGTATTGCTAGTAGCTGTCTGATTGTATGTCCGCCTTGAAGTGTGGAGTGTCGGCCAAACTCCTATGTCGGCCAGACTCTCGTGTCGGCCAGACTGGAGTGTCGGCCAAACTCCCATGTCGGCCAAACTGGAGTGTCGGCCAGACTCCCGTGTTGGCCAGACTGGAGTGTCGGCCAAACTCCCGTGTCGGCCAGACTGGAGTGTCGGCCAAACTCCCGTGTCGGCCAGACTGGAGTGTCGGCCAAACTCCCGTGTCGGCCAGACTGGAGTGTCGGCCAAACTCCCATGTCGGCCAGACTGGAGTGTCGGCCAGACTCCCGTGTCGGCCAGACTGGAGTGTCGGCCAAACTCCCATGTCGGCCAGACTGGAGTGTCGGCCAAACTCCCATGTCGGCCAGACTGGAGTGTCGGGCAAACTCCCATGTCGGCCAAACTGGAGTGTCGGCCAGATTCCCGTGTCGGCCAGACTGGAGTGTCGGCCAAACTCCCATGTCGGCCAAACTGGATTGTCGGCCAGACTCCCGTGTCGGCCAGACTGGAGTGTCGGCCAAACTCCCGTGTCGGCCAGACTGGAGTGTCGGCCAAACTCCTATGTCGGCCAGACTGGAGTGTCGGCCAAACTCCCATGTCGGCCAAACTCCCATGTCGGCCAGACTGGAGTGTCGGGCAAACTCCCATGTCGGCCAAACTCCCGTGTCGGCCAGACTGGAGTGTCGGCCAAACTCCCGTGTCGGCCAGACTGGAGTGTCGGCCAAATTTCCATGTCGACCAGACTGGAGTGTCGGCCAAACTCCCATGTCGGCCAGACTGAAGTGTCGATCAAACTCCCATTTCGGCCAGATCCACTGGTCACTCCACGTTGCATTCTTTAGACCGCATTGACATGTTTGCGCTTTTTCACAAGCATGAGGCATTAGTAAAAGATAAAGGACCCTTTTCCACGCCACCAGGTATATTGTGCATACAGGGGTAGATCTTTACAATATATATATATATATATATATATATATATATATATATATATATATACTATATATATATATATATATATATATATATATATATATATATATATATATATATATATATATATATAAATATAGTAAACTAGTCGACCACTGGGTGGGTGATATGTTCAGTCGAGAGATCGTATTTCTTTCGCCATTTCGTATAATTACTACGGGGGGGGGGGGGGCCACACCTACACACACCAGAATATGATGTTTGTCTTTATACAGCAATTGTAAAACTGTAAAATTTATTTTCCACTGCCGATGTAAAGTGCTCTCTCTCTCTCTCTCTCTCTCTCTCTCTCTCTCTCTCTCTCTCTCTCTCTCTCTCTCTCTCTCTCTCTCTCTCCCTCCCTCCCTCCCTCTCTCTCTCTCTCTCTCTCTCTCTAAAAGTACAGAAAGTAAGTCCTGCCCTTTTTGCGCCCCATTAAAAAAGTCCCCCCCCCCCCCCTCTCTCTCTCTCTCTCTCTCTCTCTCTCTCTCTCTCTCTCTCTCTCTCTCTCTCTCTCTCTCTCTCTCTCTCTCCTCCTCCCTCCTCCCCCCCCCTCTCCCCCCCCCCCCCACACACACACACTAGTTTTAAAATGTCACTTTCCACCGACACACTTTCTTTGTTCCGCACAACCAGACGACAAATAACCGTCACCACACACCCCTGACAGCCACTTGAAGCTATTTTAAAACACACCCATTTTACCCAGAGACCGTTTCCTCCCGTCCACCCCATACATATACGGCTGTTAGCACGTGCACAGTGTCTTAGAGATAGGATCCATCTTTGTATTAGTGCTCCATCAACTACGAAAGAGACCCCGCTCGTTAATCCGTAATCGCATTTCCGATTCAGGAATCGCTGCAGATTGTATCTTCGGTCGAAACGGAAAATGCCGAGTTTTTTTTTTAAATATATTTTATCAGCTTTTATTAAGTTCAGTTTTATTTACTTGCTTATTTGTTTTTCTAGTTCAGTTTTGTGAGTGCGATTTTGTAAATCTTTATTTTTAAATTACTTTGGAAGAAACGGAAGAACGCAGAGTTTTTAAAGCTGTGTTCGTATTTTCCCAGCAAATGAACGAACGCGTTATGTGTGGTCAAAACACGTACATCAGTTATCTTTCTTTGGAGTCATTTGTCTCAACTATAAATTACTTTTTCTTTGTCTGATCTATCTCAGGGTAAGCATGCTGTATTTTCTCATACATCACGAAAAGGATAATAAATCACTGTAGGGCAATACAATAGATAGCTATAAAACGGGAGATTTGAACATGCTATTGCTACTGTCGCTTCCATCGCTGCTACTTATTACACCACGCTACCACCACGACCACATACAAATACGCCGTGTCTCTAAAACGAATACCCCCTCTCTCTCTCCCTCTCTCTCTCTCTCTCTCCCTTCTCTCTCTCTCTCTCTCTCTCTCTCTCTCTCTCTCTCTCTCTCTCTCTCTCTCTCGCTGTCTCTCTTCCAAGTGTAGAATGTTAGACGGGCCGGCTTGTCCAGTTCTCAAACCTTTCGCTCATTCGCTCTTACCTATCTCTCTCTCTTTTTTAAATTTTTTATTAGTATTAGTTTCAACAACCCCCATTGAACCCCTCAACCCCCCAATTCTCCGCTTATATACTTCATTACTGACTCTACAATTTTCTTCGATTCAATGATTCCCTTAAAAACATGAATCCACTGCTCCGGCTGGTTACAATCCATTTTCTAAGCTTCCGCCCACTTAATCAAGAACCTTCAATTTGCCACGCACAAATTAAACGACACAGGAGAGATAGAGAAGGGGGGGGGGGGGGGGGGGGGGGGGTCCCATTTCATATTCTTTCTGGTCGCTCCACTCGTCCACCGCTCCTTATTTTTGTTTGATTTTCCCCAGCTTCGCGCAGATGTGAATTCATGTAGATGTCATATCTGTCTGAAGTTTGATGTATGTTTGCACCTGGCTGTGAAGTATGAGCAGATTTAAAGGGTTTCCCAGAGCTTGGCCTGAGTGTAAAAGGTATTGGCTCTACACGTGTTGAGGAATCCCTGAGCACAAAGACTGTTCAGAATCGCATTAAGGGTCGCCGCAGAGTGCTCTGGGAAATCGTTTCTTAAGTGATAGAATTTGAGCCTGTTCGAATGCACGTGCGGTGATAGCGTGTGTGGATGCGTGTGTGAGAGTGAGTGCATGTGCATGCGTGTCTGACGTATATTCACGTCCCCAGATTGTATGTTTGCAGTCTGTGTTCATATATTCTGCTTCCGGGCATCTGAATGAAGGAGCACACGAGAGAGCGTATATGGAGAACAGAAGCGTCTGCTCTTAAGAACGTCATTGTCCAGACATCCGGGGAAGGATGGATGAGTGGTGGGGCGTGTGGGCTGGCTTTGGGAGCAAGCTACATACATTTCTCATCTAACAAATATCGTCTGCTATATTATTAAAACTACTGTGCCGTCTCCACAGTGAAGGTTGGCTGTATTGGATCTCCAACACGCTTTTTCTCTTGTCTTGGTTGTACACTATCTCACACTGCCGTTCCATCATTCTCAACCTGCCCAGAATCTCTATATTTGACTGCTTGAAATACGACCTATTCTTCTGTATATCCCTATTTCCAGAAACTGAGATAGATTTTCTAGTGGGAATATTACGTGGTTTTGTTCCAGTCTCTTCAGTGAAAAACTCTTACTATTGTCAAGAAAAGAATCTCGAGAACGATTTGATTCCTGTGCGCCAAGGGATTGGAAACCCAGTACTCGATGTTCAGGAAATTGTAAAACTCATTCACTAACGTATGAGTCACAAAGCCGCACTCTGAACCGCACGAAATACCTGTCTGGCTCCCGGTGCCCCATTATGGGGGGGGGGGGGGGGGGATAATCTAATTGACTTTTAATAAAGTTTCATAGAAGGCGTCAGTTTGGTATAGCTTTATCATGCCATTACACCTGGCAAGCTGCCTGGTCTCGAGGCATGGTGTCCGCCTCGAGTGCGAGAGGTTCCGGGTTCAATCCCGGGTGAGGGTTGGGATTTTTGCATGTGGACTTGGACTTCTGTGCATTGTTGCGCACGTGAAAAATCCCTTGGCAGTTGGAAATCGAAAAGAGTAGCCTAAAGGCGCTGCCCGGACCAAAATTTGGAGTTAAAAATCTTCTTCAAAATATTTCAAGATCCTCGCCAGTGCTGAGCTTTTTCGGACTCAGACTTGGGTTAGAAGAAAGAACCGAGCACTTATGGGTTACTACCCGTGTGCCATGATGTTGGTCCCTTGTTTAAACTGCATACCATTAACTCCTCTCTCTCTCTCTCTCTCTCTCTCTCTCTCTCTCTCTCTCTCTCTCTCTCTCTCTCCTTCTCTCTCTTTACGTGTGTGTATACGTGTCTTTCTCTCATTCTTCCACCTTTGCCCCCCCCCCTCCTCAAGAAACCGCATTTAGCCTTCTGGCTATCACGATATATATATATATATGTATATATGTATATATATATATATATATATATATATATATATATATATATATATATATATATATATATATATATATATATATATATATATATATATATATATATATATATATATAATATGTATATATATATATATATATATATATATATATATATATATATATGTATATATATATATCGGCTCTGTGGCTAAGTCGATGCGAACGTATCGTAATGCCGAGGTGCTAGGTTCGATCCCAGCTGCGGGCCATGAGCCTTGCGGTGTTTTTGACAGTGGTATCAAGAAAGCCGACCACCCAGAAGCAGTGGCAAACTACTGGACGTAAATTTGCCTAGGGTTTGGTTCTGCAACGTCCTGTAAAGGATACGCAACTAACCTTCATATATGGCTGTATATTTTTATTAAATAATTGTTCTCATTTCTCAGACAAGAGTGATGCTTTTTGTTTTACAACAGAAGCGTTAAAAAGGAAATGAGAAAATATATTTCAGTATATTTTGTAGACGAGATTTTAAAACTCTGAATCCTTTAAAACTTGTGACATTCTAAAGCCAGAAAATTGAGCCACTATCGAACCATTCTCTTTCATCATGAAGATTGCTAAACACATGGGAGACAATCCCGCGTGGCTTTAGTTTCGTTTTCTTCATTGTTAATCTCAGACATGCTCTTAATTATGCCCCTTTGGCCTTCCGAAGTTAATTAAAGAAATGGAAAGCGAAGAAAGCAGCAGATGTTGTTAATTAATAACGAAACGGAATGGCGATGATGATGATGGAATCAAATGACGCGACCCCTGATGAAGATCTTGACAAGAGACTCCCAGATACTTTGCAAAATTGTTTTGTGGGGTTAAAAAAAAAATGGGGGAAAAAACCATGATTCAGCTAAAATTGCAGACACACGGACGTTCATAATATGCCAAATTTAGAACTGTTCTCCCATTTCCTGTATATAAATTCTATCGGATTTGAAGTCCAAGAGCTTGGCATAACGATTTTTCTGTCCGATAATGGAATATGTTATAGCGAATTTAGGATGGCGAAACAGCAAGGTGATTGGGATATAAGGGGGAAATTTTTATTGGGAGTTTGAAGATGGCGTTTAATATGTGAGGACTGAAGAGGAGGAGAGCTTTCATTGGACTCTGATGGACAGGGAAATTGTGAGATGGGAGGAAGTGATTACGGCTGCCGTATTCTCGTGAGAATATGTCAGATCTGTAAAATAAAGGAGGTGAAATAGAAATTGTGTAGGGATCTGTCGATTTAAAGAGCTGATTTTGTAGACAGTGATTAGGATCTTTAGACCGAGAGAGGTTTGCAAATGGTGTTTAAAAACAGGAGGGCGGGTTTGATTGCACCGGTGTTATCCCAGATGGTTCGGTAAGTCGACGCTGAGCAGCAGGTCTGCCGATGAGAGCGTTGCAGTTTGGCAGAATTTCGTAGCTCCCCGGCCTCTAGGAATCTGTGGAAGACCTACACCAGTCTATCACTGCATTCATCTGTCTACCAGTTTATGCAGATGTGCATGTTTTTATCTAGTCAAGCTGTCTGCCTAGCTGTCTGTTTGTCCGTCCGTCCGTCTAATCTATCTATCTATCTATCTATCTATCTATCTATCTATCTATCTATCTATCTATCTATCTATCTATCTATCTATCTATCTATCTATCTATCTATCTATCTATCTATCTATCTATCTATCTATCTATCTATCTGTCTGTCTGTCTGTCTGTCTGTCTGTCTGTCTGTCTGTCTGTCTGTCTGTCTGTCTGTCTGTCTGTCTGTCTGTCTGTCTGTCTGTCTGTCTGTCTGTCTGTCTGTCTGTCTGTCTGTCTGTCTGTCTGTCTGCCTGTCTGCCTGCCTGCCTGCCTGCCTGCCTGCCTGCCTGCCTGCCTGTCTGTTTGTCTGTCTGTCTTTCTGTCTGTGTGTCTGCCTGTCTCTCTGTCTACTTACATACCTCTTTATCTGTCTGTCTAATTATGTATGTGTTTCTGGCCCTAGTGCCACATCTCTATCTCCATGGGTAGCTAAGAAACTGCTTAACTAAACAAGCATCACCCCCCCCCCCCCCCCCCCCTTTTCCGAAATAAAATTAAAAAAAAAACACACACCCATTAGTGCTACCTTTCTTCTGTATTCATCCCCCACCCCCCCCCCCCGTTTTTTTCTCTCCCCCTCCCTCCCCCGTTTCCTTTTCATTAAAAAGGGGGGAAATTGCTCAGAGTAAAATGTCTGTGGCAGAAGAGCAGAGAAACATCTTGCCAGGTTTGAGGGAAATTGTAAGCCATCTCTTTTAGAGGGCCCAGGGGACAATGAAAATCCTTTCAGGCCCTCGTAACGAGAGACTCGCAATTAAAACTCATTATCTGCGAATGTCGACGACAGGCGAGGCTGTGTCATTCTTGGATTTTCGACACAATGAAATTAATAGCTTTGCGTTTCCTTTGTGTTTGTTGCTCTCTCCTTCTTTATTTCTCTCTCTCTCTCTCTCTCTCTCTCTCTCTCTCTCTCTCTCTCTCTCTCTCTCTCTCTCTCTCTCTCTCTCTCTCTCTCTCTCTCTCTCTCTCTCTCTCTCTGTATATCTGTATGTATGTATGTATGTATATATATATATATATATATATATATATATATATATATATATATATATATATATATATATATATATACATATATATACATATATATATATATATATATATATATATATATATATATATATATATATATATGTGAGAAAGAGAAAGAGAAATGGGGGTGGGGGGGGGGGGAAGGAGGGATCAGGTCTACGGTTTTTGTGTTTGTTTGGGTCCACTTTAGAAAAAAAATCTGTTCAAACGTTTTTTTTTTAACCGACATCATTTCTCATTTCTTTCTGCTCTCTCTTAACACTTCCACGATCTCTTTCTGCCCCTCTCCCCCTCTCTCCGGCTCTCTGTCTCTGACTCCCTCTCACTGACTCCCTCTCACTCTCTCTCCCTCTCACTATCTCTGACTCCCTCTCACTCTCTCTAACTCCCTCTCTCTAACGCTCTCTCACTCTCTCTGACACTCTCTCCCCTCTCTCTCTCTCTCTGACACACTACCCCTCTTTCTCTGACACTTTCTCCCCTCTCTCTTTGACACTCTCTCTCGTTCTCTTTTTAACACTCCCCCCCCCCTCTCTCTCTCTCTCTGACACTCTACCCCCTCTCTCTGACACTCCCCCCCCTCTGTCTCTAACACTCTCCCCCTCTCTCTCTCTGACACTCTCTCCCTCTCTCTCTGACACTTTCCCCCTCTCTCTCTCTCTGACACTCTCTCCCCCCTCTCCCTGACACACACACACTCTCTCTCTCTCTGACACTTTCTCCTCCACTCTCTCTGACATTCTCTGCCCTCTCTCTTTCTGACGCTCTCTCCTTCTCTCTGACATTCTCTCTCCCTCTCTCTCTCTCTCTCTCTGACTCTCTCGCCCTCTCTGACACTTTCTCACTCTCACCGCTGCCTCTCCATTTAACTGTAATGGTATGTTCATGACAAGAGCTATAGCCAGTAATAACTAAACAAAAAACAGTAAGTGAACTTCGGATGAGATCCATTGTCAATGCCAGTTAATTAGTTATGTAATTTTATTCTAGAGAAGTGATTCCTTAAGTGGACGCTCCCGAGCGCTGGCTCCAACCAGGGGCGGTACCGGTCTCTATCAACATTTTTGGGGCGCTAGGACAGTCTAGGCGGGGGTGGGGGGGGGGTGTAGCTAGCTAGGAAGCATTGAATTAAAAATAATACAGCGGTAGTCTGTGTGTGTGTGAGAGAGAGAGAAAGAGGGCGAGAGACTGTTCGTACCTTTCTCAGAATAGTGACATTAAAATCGCAGTGATTTTTTTAATTTTCAAGAGAAATAAACAAAGAAATTATGTTATAACTGTGAAGGCTCTTATTAACAATAATGAATATTTTATTCCTTAATTTTGTTTTAATATTCCCACACTTCGACACTGGGTGGGAAAATAGCATGAGCTGAAACTTCTGCAAGCTGCAGTTACTCACACAATTTATTTTGAAATAAAGAGACTGTCTGTACCAGCGATTTGACAACATTTAAATAGATGGAGCCCTTTGGATTTCGTAGACAGTTCAAATCCCTTACTTCGTTTGAACATATTAAGAGATTTCCAAACCATCTGTTGAAGCAGATATTTTAAGAAGCGATTAAAAAAAAAAAAAAAAAAACAAGAAATAGCCATTTTGCAATAGAAACTGACACAACTTGCAAACATCAAAAGTGTCATAATGTTGTGTGAAGTTGTCACACCAGAACTAGGGATTAACTGTCCATGCTTATCCAGTATAGTTCTGTAAGTCCCAGTAATAATCTAAACAAAGAACAAACTGAGTCAGAACAAAGAACGTTTAACTTCAAATCCTCACAAATCAGTAGCCCTAAATAATTTGAGACATCGGTTCACAGACGGTTTGGTAACGAAGCTACAAAATCGGAAGTGGGCCAGTCTACATTGCACACCATTTTTGTAATACAGAGTCACACTCAGTATCGGCATAGGAAGCTGGCACCAACGCCAGAGCAGAGACATCAAACCTGATTTGAACTGAGCAGACATCAATAATCCAGTTTAACTAAACACATAGCTGCCATGTTTACGTACGTAAAAATGGTTCTTCGAGCCGCCTCACGCTCAAAACAGGACAGCATTACCTGTGAAAAACAAATCTAGCAGCATCAGAATGCTTCCACAAAAACACAACCCTTCCAGCAGTGAATTCCGTAGTTTACTATGGATCTGAAGAAATTGACAGAAAGAGATTGAAAAGGCTAAAGAAAACATTTTGCTACCACATCAGTCTCAGAGCTTTAAAACGCCAGACATCCATCCATTTATGTTGAAAAACACAAAAATCGACCACCTTCAACCTACTGCGACAAGTGTCGGGTATGATTATGGTCTGGTTTTTTGTGTGCCAGTTATGTTGGCTAAGTAAGAAATGTCAATTACAGAACAAAACGGACACTACGTCATTCTGTTTGCTCGATTACATAGGGTGTATTCCAAGGCAGGGGATAGAAGCCAGAACTTGGGCAGAACTGACAGGATTGATAGAAAGAGGACACGGGGAACACAAAGAGATAAATACCTTGATGACTGGCCACATACACAAGCTTAAGGGGCATGACAATAGTACAGTCTGACCCGCTATTATGATGGTCGTGAAGGATTGCGAAAGATGACCGCTGATACTTTTAGGTGTCACATGATGATCATGTTTACATGAAGAAGCGAATGCTGGGCGATTTTTTTCTTTTTTTGAACTGAAAATTGAGCGGTGGGCCAAAACTTTTGGGAAACATAGTTCTAGAGAAAAGTACAAGACCCAGAAACCGTGTCCAACAGTCGTCTTCTTCTCTTCCACCTTGTACCTCAGCGAAGTCTCAGAAGGAAAAAGGGGGGGGGGGGGAAGTAAGGTTGTATTAGGGCCCTAAAGACGGTTACGAATTAATCCGAAGTCCAGCCGCGATGAGGTTTAAACAAAAAATGTGAGTCCTATATTGGGATACTAGGGAAAAACGTGTTTCTCAGACTGAAGAAGACAATTAGGGTATGTTAAACCAGTTACGGTAGTTTAGTTTTGGTATTTGTGCCACTTTCGTGGCTAAAGTTTTGGTATTTGCGCCGTCTATGGACTCTTTTCCTGCTCCTTCTATTTTGGCCAGGTGTGTCTCGTAGAAGAGCGAGCTTTCCACACAACGACCTTTAGACCACTATTTCATATTTTTTTAAATTGTGAATATTTTACTTTGCCAAATAGTGCTGAAAACAATTTTTGGGTTTGGATAGAGCCGAAATTGTGAAAATATTTCGCGTGTGACCATGTTGGTTTTATCGATATCTTCCTGTAAGAGAGTAGATTATTGCACGGCCATCTTTAGATATAAATAAGATACAGTTGGACGTGGTTATTGTTATTATTATTATTATTATTATTATTATTATTAGCCAGAGCGAATCTTCCAGCGATCTCATTTTGGTAGTCATAAAACTGCGGTCGTCTGGCTGGGATAATTAGAACAGTGCTTGAAATCTCACGGTTAACAGCTGTGATGTACACAAAACCGTACTCATAATTACTGTCCTAATTTTCGCCGCACGGCTAAATTGTGGAGATTAGCAGTGTCACGGGCAACTTTGGTTTCTCTAGTATTATCCTTGCTTGTTACAATATAACCTGGCTCAGACGCGGAGCAAGCTTTCACCAAGGGAAAACACTTAAATTCGTAAAACACTAAAGATTCAGACGGGAAGCGTTTTAAAAACATGGCCAGTGAGACATGCATTTAATGTCCATTTAACTACCTCATAAGAATCAACAGAAGTGAAACAGTTTGGGAACAGAATCGGGAATGGATTATGTGCCCAATTTGTCGTCGCGCCAGGGCCCAGGGGTGACAACCGTGACCTGCCATGCTGTAATTGTGGGAAAGGAGCGAACTGTTTGTGCCTGGGTTATTCATAGTCATCTCCCGTTTGGGAATTTTAAGTTTGTTGTTATCCACTCTCCTGTAATTCTTGGTTGTTCTTTTCTCTTCTGTTTTCCCATTCCTTTGTGTTGAATTCTCTTTCTTTCAAGTGTATTGTTTTGTTTTTGTTTTGTCTGTTCAATTGTTTTAATCGTTTTTATTCTGCTATTGATTCTTACTATTTTGGCTTTCTTCCACAATTGCCGTCTTTTGTCTCTTTTCTTTACTTTCAGTGTTAATTACCTTTTCTTCTTTCTCTGTTATGTTTCATTCTGCTGTTTAGCCTTTGCTGTGGTAACCACTCTTTACTTCTATAGTTCCTCTACCACTTCGTTAAGAGATAAATCGCTACGGGGTTATCATATGATTTGGTGTATGAATAAGAGTATCCAGAAATGACATAACTTCACTCAGGGATCATTCCCACATGTGATCTGCCCCCTTACTAAGTAGCCAGCGAAGATTTCACACAGAGATGGTGCCAGCTGCTACTAATTAAAACAATCCGCCCGCCTTGTTTCCTAAGCGTTGACAACGATCCAGACTAGCCGACTGACCGCTGAGTCTGTCTTTCGATGTATCAATTTGTTGCACAGTTTACTTCAACACAGAGAGCCTTCTTATTATACCTCATCTAGATAAAGATAATTGCACTGTGCTGCGCTTCACTTATGGGTTACTACCCGTGTACCATGATGATGATCCGTTGTTCAAAACCTCAAATCTAGAAAAAGATCATACTTAGAACAGGGGCTAATAAACGGAAGCCAAATGGTCTGAGGCCTCTACCTAAGGGTTCACTACTTAGAGCAGCGATTCTCAACTCTCCAATCGTGACCACCTTTTTTTGTGTGTGTGTGTGTGTGGGGGGGGGGGGGGGCTGGGGTCGAACAGCTTTTTCACAGGGGTCATCAGTAAACACATATTCATTGAAATTATGTAGGAAAATAATTGTTTGTGGGTCGCCACAAATTTAGGGAACTTTTATTAAATGGTCGCGGCATTAGGAATTTTGATAGCCACTCACATAGAGACAGATACCTAGTGCATTGCTTCTGTTTTTCCAGATCCCACATAATCGGGTTTTCAGATGGATTT
This sequence comes from Candidula unifasciata, assembly GCA_905116865.2. Taxonomy (NCBI): domain Eukaryota; kingdom Metazoa; phylum Mollusca; class Gastropoda; order Stylommatophora; family Geomitridae; genus Candidula; species Candidula unifasciata. The sequence goes on from CAJHNH020001668.1 coordinate 448,832, forward strand.
CAAAACGGCAACCACCACAAGTGGCTTAGAATATGACTTTAACAGCATCCTCCTTACAACCTGTTCATTTTAACCGAATGCCCATAATTTCTGCACAGGCCCAGAGCAGACAAACATCACCAACGAGCCGTGGTTCATCTGGATGCTTCTGGGCACCATTGGGGGAACACTGTGGCTGGCCTTATGTGTGTTCAGCATCTGGATGTGCCGAAGGAGACGAAGAAACAAGAAGAACAAGATGGCTCAGAATGGAATGTACAGTGGTAAGTAAGAATGTGAAAATCTAACAAACATTCAAAATGTCAATCAGTTACGGAAGAAATTAAAACAATGCTCGTTTCCATAAAATAGAAGAAGAAGAAACAGAATGAAATATTCTTGAATTGAACCCATTTAGAGTTAACACGTGTTATCCTCTTGTAGGATGCAATTTGTTTTGAAGCCCCACCTTGGCTTTTGCCAGGGGCCTAATGGTTGAACGTGGTTTCCGGGACCTCTCCATGGGTGATCCTCATCCGCATGGTGGCACTTTGTGTCATCGGGTGTTTATCGCTTTTGTGATGTCCTGGTGGGTTAAAATATACTACTACTGCTGCTGCTAAAATTACTACTACTACTACTACTACTACTACTACTACTACTACTACTACTACTACTACTACTACTACTACTACTACTACTACTACTACTACTACTACTGCTACTACTACCCATTTAGATTTTTGTTGATTGCTGCATTCAACTATAATCAAAGGGAAATAACTATTAAAATGTTTCATTTGTTTTAGTTTTTGTTATTTTGCCCGCTTCAGTGTATCGTGGTATCAGTGTGAATGTGTCGTCCGTGTGCTTGTGTGACTCCGAAGTTACAAGGGTTGCTTTTCACTTGTTGTTGAGCAATTGAAATTATTTTTATACTTTCAATATTAAATAAACACAGGTTTCAGAGATATTTTTCTTCTTTTGTCAAAATCTGCTTGTGCCGCTAGGCGTCGCAGTCTATCAGATGATCGGCAACCGAGCCAGGGCGCGCTCAGTCGCTTCATATGATGTTATGAAGTCTCAAGTTTTCCGTGACTCCTTCAATCCATCTTCTTCTTGGTCTTCCCCTGCCTCTTGGTGTTTCGATTTTCATGTTGTATGCTCTTGATGCTGGCATCGTTGGTTTTCAGAGATATTAAATCTACTAATTTCCAACCATATCTTTTGAGTTAATATATATACATCCCTATCCAGGGCAATTTTTTTGGGTTATTTTGAAGCCCCACCCTGGTTGTTGCCAGGGGCACTAATATAACCTAATGGTTGAACAGAGTCTGGGACCTCTCCACGGGTGATCCTGATACTTTGTGTCACCAGGTTTTTATTGCTCTGTCTGATTTCCTGGTGGGGTAAAAAGTCAGACAGAGTTATGAGACCATCCAACCCAATATGATAGGTAACTTTCTGTTATTTTAGAACCTCAGGACAGCTCCTGTAGGAGGCCCTAAATAAAACCAAATGTTGAACGGGGTTTCTGGGACTTGCCCTAGGATGATTCATATCCAAATGGTGGCACTTTGTGTCACCAGGTATTTGTCACTTATCATGGTGGGGTTGAATGTCAGTCAGTCAGTCAGGGGTTTAAAAACAGCACAGTATTAAAACCACCCACACTGGATTACAGGTGACTTGGTAACTGTTTCATGGTGCCCCAGTTTAACTGTGCTATGTGTTTGAAAGGGTTTTTAGAGAATTGTAAATTTATTGTATCCTTTAGATGTTATCATAAACTGCAATACTGGAAAAAAAAAAAAAAAAAGGAGAGAGACAGACAGAGAAAGTGACTTAGAAATGACATCTTCTTTGGTTAGGTGAAGACTGATGATGCAAATATGTTTTAAAAATAAAATATGAAAAGAGTATTGTCTTCTTCTTCTTAACGTTCAGCTGCTAGAAATTCCAGCGGAAAGTTCTGGTTGTTTGTCCACCTCTGGACACTAGTCTTATTCCAGAACCTGAGTGTTGTGTGCACATCTGTTCAACAGATCAGACTTAATTGTATGCACACTGTTGGTTTCTTGATTCTCAGGCAGATGCACTCTGACTTTGAAGGAAGCTCCTATTTAATTAACTCTTACAACGTGTTTGTTGGGGAGGCAGTGGGTCTATTCTTGTTTTCCCCATAATGGAGCCCTAGAACCTTCACAGAGAAAAACAAGTGTTATCTTCTCCCTAATGTGCAGCATCAACCTGATGTAAATCAATCTTTTTTCTCACAGCTGTTCCAGTACACAAGTCAGAAGAATCAGCTCGTGCTGGAAGTGTCATGACCAGAGAAGATGTCATTTATTCACAGAAGGAAGGCACTATACATGGTCAGTCATATTTCGTTTTGATTCATGACAATTCCCGCCCAGTTAATTTGATTGTCTATACAGATGGCTCTATGTTGAGAGGCGGGCAAAGTGCTTTGGGGCTCATTGCAAAAGGGAATGGACATCACTTAGTGCTGCAAAGCCTGGCATGTGATATCACAACTTCTAGTTTGAGAATGGAGGTGGAGGCAGTCACTGCTGCCTTCGGCTGGCTTGAGAATCAGCTGTACACACATGTTGTAATTATAATTGACTCACAGAGCATGTTAAAAAAAAAAAGGCGGAGACAGGCATGCTCTGTGCAGAGTGGCAACCATCACTTCAGAGTTCCTGGGTAGTTAGCGCTTTTTGGATATTCACTCTAGGTTATGCTGGTGTGTTGGGAAATGAGCAGGCAAATAGACTGGATGGTTCTGCACCACTTGGAGTTGAATTGCTATATGACAAGCTAGATGTTCTGATTGTAGTTTGGGAGTGAGTGAACAGTGTGGAGGCACAAATAGATCATTATGATCTGAGGAGAATAGCGCTGCGCTGGCCAATGTTCAGCACTCAAGGGAATTCAACATTTAAGCCATATTTCTTTATGTAATGCAATGTATTCATATGTAATTAATTACTTTACACTGTTACTAAATTTATTTATCAAACCTGAAAAAAAAAAAAAAGGTATATTAACAATTTGTGTCATGAACCTCCATCAAACAGAGTCATTGCTTAAATCCTGTGGTCCAGCAATGCTTCATGCTACTCCGTAATACACAGACATTGACAACCAATCGTTTTACTTGTAGTTGAATAGAAGATTCTACCAAACCACAATCACAGACTGTTGGTTATTGATTATTCATAGTTTAGCACTTTTCTGTCTGAAGGACCATATGGAGGCCTGCAGTCAGACCTGGCCAGCCTGTTAGATTGTGGACATAAGGATGGAGCAGATTCCAGCCAGGTCTACAGTGCAGCCACATCCATGCCACAGATGAAGACGTTTTACCAGCGCCCAGGGCCGCCGTCATCCGTTGCCCCTTATGCCACCACTACACTGATCAACAAGGGAGGTAACACTGCTTCAAGACCAAGCCAGAGTAGTGTAAGTTAGCTGTTGTTGTTTTTTTGTATATTCTTTTACATCCCAAAACGGGGGTCCTTGAAACTCACACAAGGATTCTGAATAGGTCAGTGCTCCTTCCATTGTCAAATTAAATGCAGAGCAGTGAGTTAGTAAATTAAATTCCCCGTAGCTGTATTCAAACCCCAGTATATCAGAATTATGATGCTGCATTCACAACCTCTTAACCACAGACGCTGAACATATGTCATTAGTTCATTGAGGTGGATTTCTAAAACAGACTTTTACTTATAGTTCTCTCCATGTGGGATGCGATTTTTTGTTATTTGAAACCCCACCCTGGCTGTTGCTGGGGACCCTGAATATAGCGGGGCGATAGATATGGCCTAATGGCTGAAAGGGGTTTCTGGGACCTCTCCATGGGTGATCCTTATCCACATGGTGGCACTTGTGTCACCAGGTGTTTATCTCTTGTGTGATGTCCTGGTGAGGTACAACAAGAGAGAGAAACATACTTTTTTGATCAAGGCATTTGATGATGATATATTGGGGAGAAATGCATTTGTACTGGGGGAGATGGTCATTATTATTAATAATATTATTATTGGTTGTTGCTTCAGGTGATTACATTAGCTGTGGTCTGGTATCTTCTTCAGGTGGGAGACTCTGGCTTCCGGCCCATCAATCATGCCTATGTGCACTCCAGTGCTAGTGGGTCGGGAGACAGCTGCCAGAAGCCAGACTTGCGGTCCAGTGACTCCAACACGGACAACTCCAGGCCAAACACAGGTCACTACTCCTATGGTATGCATGACCCTACCTGCTTTATTAACACAATAACTCACTAACATCACATGGGGTTTGAGGAGGAAACATATTGTTTTAAGGGGTCTTCTTCTTCTTTTTCTCCTCCTCTTCTTCTTTGCGTTCAACAGCTGTAGTCTCGGGTGGAAAGTTCTGGTTGTTTGTAAACTTCAGATTTTTATCTTGATCTAGAACTTGAGATTGTGTGCACATCCTTAGTACAGACCTGCCTTATTTTTAAGCAGATTTGGTCAAAAGAAAAGAAACATTAAATCGATCAGGAAACCACCAGCCCCAGCACAAGACGACTATTTTATTATGGACAGACCAGAACAAGTCATTATCTTCCGCCTCAGAACAGGGCACAACCGATTACGTAACCACATGTACACAAAATTCAAGATAGGTGTATCAGCCATGTGCACCTGTGGAAATGTGCCCCAGACCGCAGAGCATGTACTCCAGGACTGCACCGATTTTGACACATTAAGGCAAACCTTTTGGCCAGAAAGAACAACAGTGGAACGTAAACTCTATGGACCACTGAATGAACTAACAACGACAGTGAAATTTATACAAGAGACAAAACTGCTGATATAGATAACTTATTTCAGGCGAACGAAAGAAGAAGAAGAAGATTTGGCTCCTCGCCTCTCAGGTAGATGCATTCCAATTTTGAAGAAAACAATCCTCTATTTAATCTACCTTTATGACATGAATGAGGAAGGCCATGGGTTTTTTCTTTTTTCCCCCCAAATTAACCCACATTGGGAGAGGTATTCTAAACAGACTTTAGGAGACTGTAATAACTTGTTTTAACTTTTTAAACTTCTCAGACCTTATAATTTTGAGTGTGGCTGTACCCTGCAAGCATCTTTGATTGCAAAAATGCTTCCTTAATCACATGTAGTTAATGAAATAATATGTTTATATTTGACTGCTTTATTCAAATTTTGTTAGTAACTAACATGTTTAAATGACTTCACAAGCAAGCAGTTTGTTGCTTGGCATATTTCTTGCCAGGTGCGTTACTATGGAATTTACAGCAATGGTTAAAAAAATTATTTTTTTTTAAATGTAAATTTGGCCCTATGCATATTGCAGGCTGTAGTTTTAACATCTCAAGGATGAGAATCAAACCAGTACAAACCCTGGAAACCCTGTTCAACCATACAGCCATATAAGCACAGATATATGGGGCACCACAAAACGGTTACAAAGTAACCTTCAGCCCAGTTTAGATGGGTGATGTTAAAATCAAGTTTGCTTGTTCCCTTTATGTTTAATTCACAACAAGCACATCTGACCTAATTGTGGCAGCTAAGGGCAGTCTTCCACCCAGGATCCACACAGCAGGACTGACACAACCTATCGGTCACACAACTTCTCAAAGAATCCTAGGGTAAACAAAATCCCTAAAAGAAATCTGCATATTTTGCATAAACATATGCAACAACAGTTATGTAGTATTCATGTATTAGTGTTGATCTCCGTGCATGGCAATAGAGAGTCATGGGAATCCCATCATAGTGATGCAAACCTTGACTAGCAAGACCTGTTTGTATTGAGAAACATTGTTCGCTATGAGAGCACAGGATTTAATGATCATGTATCCATGGCATGCATTTAACCTGCTCAGCTTTTAACAGTAGGAATTATTGTACAATAGTGTACGTTAATATACATGTTGTATGTTGATTGCTTCACTTACTGCAGTAACACATGGCAAGTGACCGCTATCAGATTTCCACACACACATATATATAAATATGCATGTATTCTCTTGTAAATTAGATGGCTCTTTTCCTGCATATATGGCATTTTCTGTAACCCCACCCTATCACATTTTTAAAATGAATACCTTATAAAATTACCACTTTCTATAATCCTATTGTACCAATCACTCATCAACAAACTACTCTGTAATTATATAGTTTGATATATACTGTGTAACTAAATACTTAAACTGTATATGCCCACACACCTCTTTCTCTCTCTCTCTCTCTCTCTCTCTCTCTCTCTCTCTCTCTCTCTCTCTCTCTCTCTCTCTCTCTCTCTCTCTCTCTCTCTCTCTCTCTCTCTCTCTCTCTCTCTCTCTCTCTCTCTCTCTCTCTCATATGCGCTGAAATTAAATTCACTTAACTTATATACTAATTAATAAATATATGATCTGTTGTAAAATATATGTACCCTATAACTGTATAGACTGATAAAAACCCTATAGCCCTACAACACTTCATGTGCATGAATATATTAATTATTCTTAGAAAAACAAAATATACAGACAAGTTAAATATCTTTTTTTTTTTTTTATCCATTTTGGAAACTCTGGTGGCTAGTCACCAGTTTGTCTGCTGGCCTGAAGGTCTTGGATTCTCATTCACAGCAAGGTGAAGTTTTGCAATTCACCTAGGACTCCCAGAACAACCTAGCCAAAATTCTGTACCAGAAGATTTCCTGGGAAGTAAAGGCTGATGTGGGGCCACATAATCCACCTAAGGCTGATTGGTTTTTTTTTGGAAATAGAACTATATCACTCATGCATCAACTGCATGATAAGGATCTCTTGCTTAATTTTATTGTTTATTTTTCTTTCTTCTTTATTTCTGCTTGTTTAACTGTCTGATTACTGCTGTACATTATTCCTTATTATGATTATTATGGCCTGGAGAGAATGAGGCACCTGGGTGTAACCAGAGGGTCTGGCCAGCTCACTACACTCAGAGGAAAGGCAAGACTAACATATAACCAGATTGTGACCGGTACTAACAATATTGGAACTATGCTCTGGAAGATGAGGACGGAGCACTCATGGGAATGCCCTGAGTGCTGTGATGTCAATTATAAACTGAATGTTTAGAAGTAATTATTTCAAAGAATGTAAGTTAATGCGTGAGTTACGATTGTCTCAACAGCAGCTGGGTGCCAACATGAACTTTGTGAGGCATTAACGAGTCCAGGAAGTGACAGCGGCAGTTTGACAACAGGTTTGTTTTCTTTTCTTGCCTGTTTCCTAACAAAAGTACAGCATACCATTGAACAGCAACTGAGGCTAAATACTGCTCAGTTAATTACAGAAAAATTATGTTAACTCTTTAGGTGCCAAGGCAAATACATGCCAGTTTATAACTACTTTAACTTCCTCCCCTCCTAGAAGAGTTATTTCCAGAGTCTCACTGGTGCAAAGGAGTTTGTGCACTATGTTGAGATTCTTTAGACTCAGGCTTGAATTAAAAGTAGAACAGAGCATTTATGGGTTAACACACCCATGTGCTATGATGTTGTTCTATAGACTAAACAAACTAGAAGAGTTAATGGTCCATTATATATTGTCAGCACATCCAAAACGTTAGTAGAGTTCAAGGAATCATCTGTAAAAGTAAAGATGCATGCTTTGATACTGGAATATCAGTAACCATGTGTCAGTAATTTGATTTGATTTGATTCTTCTTCTTCTTCTTCTTCTTCTTGTTCACCGGCTGTGAATTCCGGCGGTAAGTCGCGGTTGTTCGTCCAAAATGGACTTTTGGCTTTTACCTTGACCTGAGTTTTGCGTGTACATCCGTTTTACTGGCTTATTTGTTTGCAGTACTCGTTCCCCGCCTCTCCGGCAGATGTACATCGACTTCGGAGGAAGATTTGATTTGATTTAAGAATCGATATCACAGCACTCGGTGCATTCCCATAAGCACTCCATCCCCATCTTCAGCAGTCAGCGAAGAGTTCCGATACTAATTTTGCCATTAGCATTCTGATTAAATGTCCATCTTGCCTTTCCTCTGAGCATCTGCCAGAACCTCACGTCAACCCCTCCCCCCCCCCCTTTCCCTTCCTGCATCAGTCTCACCAGACTGTGGTGATCTGTCTTCTCCGAACCGTACACACTCTCCCACAAGGCACTAACCACGACCTCTGCCTTATCATGCATCAGTATTCCACCAAGTTATGCAGAGCCAGCCAGTGTAAGTAATAAAATTGTATTGGGCTTATAGAAAGAGGAGGACAAATGGTGTAGCCAAAACCTGCAGAAAGATGAATAAATCCACCACCCTAGAAGTGAAGACGACACTGGGCTGTAACCTGGTATCAGTGACATGACAAAAGAAGAAGGCTATATAGTGGTTGACCTATATTTGAAAGATGAGTTGGCACTCAGTGGATGGAATGATTAACATCATGGTAACCAAGGTCACTTCTGAAAAACGATCAAGCTCTGTTTGGATTTGAACCCATGATGTTCGAATCCATAGGTGAGTGTCATGTATCAGTAGGTCTGTAAAATAAAAGGCTAACATTAAATACCAGATCCTTACCTGCACAGGCCTGCAGGTTACACTGGGCTGGTGTAGCCAGCAGGGGTACCTTGATTATAACATCTGTAGGGTTGAACAGGGTATCTGCAATCTGTCCTGTTGATCGGTCATTCAGATTGAGATTTTAAAAAATCTTAAATGGTAAATCTTCAGGTAGCGTCTAAAGGGGACAAACTGATTGATTGCCTGATATGGCTCAAGACACTGAAGATAGGCCAGTGTCCCTGCTAAATGTCTTTACCAAATCACACTCCCAACACCTGAGCACATGCTGCAGAACTGCTCCCTACAGCAATACTCATGGCCAAAGGGAAGAGACATACAGGAGTCTTTGGGAAACCTGTGGGGGCTGCGTGGTCTCGAGGCATGATGCTGCCTTGAGTGCTGCAGGTTCCAGGTTCAATCCCTGGTAAGGGCTGGGACTTTTGCGCATGGACTTTGACTTCTAGTAATTCCCGCTGGTCTCTGGGTAGTGAGATAGGATGTCCGTGTGCATTGTTGCGCACATAAAAAATCAGTTGGAAATCAAAAAGAGCAGCCTAACGGCACTGCCCAGGCAAAATTTTGAGTTAAAAATCTACGCCCAACAAAAGTATTTCAGGGTCCTCGCCTGTGCTACAGAGCCTGTGCACTGTGCTGAGTTTCTTCAGACTCAGACTTGAGTTTAAAGAAGAACAGAGCACTTGTGGGTTACTACCCGTGTGCCATGATGTTGATCCATTGTTCAAAAAACCTGAGAAGCCTTTGGAGACTTGCTGCTGACGTAACAGTTCATGAAGGCAAAACACATGAGAACTTGAACATATAAAACCAGTCACAATGAAGAAAAAGTCCTCTATAGTGTTTACTTTTTTGCTTTGATAGAATCTTCTTCTCTCGCTCCAATTACTTCATTGACGTTTAGGGACACAAGGAGAAATTAAGGATCTTCTTTTGTAGTGCAGACTTTCAGCACTTAACTAGTTCCTATGCTTGGAAAAGGAAAAAAGATACTCTTCAACAAAGTCCCTGTAGAAGGGAGAGAGACTTGTCAGGGCAGAAGAAAAGTCTCTACCCAGCCTAACTCAATATAAACAGCAACAGCACACACAGATAGAGAGATCTAATACTATTTTCTTAAATCAACATCGTAAGGCATGCTACAGGAACACTGTTCTTATTTTACAAAAAAAAGCTCAGCATTTTTTCACAAAATATTTCATAGTTTGTATACATGTATTTTTCTGTTTGATGATTGAGCAGTGAAAGAAGATATGAAAAACTACATACATTTGCTAGCATGTTTTGCATGTAGTGTTTAAAAGAAAATAGTTTTTAAAGTGAAGAAAAGCATTATACACTTGAAAACATTTCCTATGTATTATCCAGTGTTTATTTATATATATTTCCTTAATGTTTCCGCAGATGAAAATGGGATGCCTGTTAAACGAAACAAATATTCCAAAATTGGAAGCTGCAGCAGCTGTGGCCAAGGAAAGCAACCAATGGTCAACTGGGCAGAGTTACTTCCCCCACCTCCTGAACATCCACCACCAAGTGAACTTGGCTCACCTCCAGATCATTCTGTTGATTCTTCCCTCCATCGTATCAACAGCAATGTAGCCGAAACACGCTTCATGGACAATCGCAGTCCCATGTCTCCGGTGTCAAAAATTTCTGCTTGTTCCTGTCCTGCTCCACATGACAGAATGGTTCCAATATTGCGTCCGAACATCCCTTATTCTGATATAGAGTACCCCACCCACCCGGGTCCATCCCATCGCTACCACGGAGACCTCACTGGTAATTACCAAGATGGTAGTGGGGGCAGTGGTGGTGGCGGCAGCGGGAGCAGCAACTATAACTCTGATAGACCTTACTCACCAAAACAGTTGAACTCTGCAAGGTCGCAGACCACGGATGCTGTGCTGCATCGGTGCCCCTCCCCGAGGTCGTGTCACAACTGTGGCAGTAGTATACAACAATCCTCTGGGCACCAGTTGCCGCAGTCTTCATCATCGTCATCCTCATCATATAATAACCCCCACATGCACCACCATCATCACCCACTCCACTCAGATTCCTTTGTGACTGTTAGTCAGCGTGCACCATGTGTAGGCGAAATGAGTGACTCTAGGATTGGCTTGTACCCGCAGGCAGGTAATGTTTATTCGCAAGCACCAGCATCTGCGCCCTTCACTCAGCAAGGCGGAGGACCGTATCCATATAATCCTATGCATCCATATCCACCGCCAGCTCTGCATGGATACAGAATCCCGCCTATGGAGTCAGGTGATCAGCGGGGTACCTGTGATCTTGAACTGTATCAAAGTCGGATGTACCCTCCAGGGTACGAAGGTCCTCATGTGGATAGAGCTTGCCAGTCATCCTTGCCTAGCCTAGCTAGTGAAAATATGCAGCCAGGCTTTGGCAGACGGTAAGTTTTACAGTGAGGCTGTCTTAGCCTGCTTGTCTAATAAGTTCCTCCATTTTGACCTTTTTTGGGGTCCACATTTGCCACTAAGCTACTTCTTCAGGTGCCTGGTCAGAAGCAGATCATAAATCTCCAGTCTTTGTCTTTTTTTTTTTTTTTTTGAGGTTGCTTCTTTTTTGTTTCTGGTCCTGCTGTATTAAGCATCAACGAGGAGTTGGATCTAGTTTCCTGTCTTTTGTTAGTGGCTTAGCTTGTGTTAATGTCAGATCACATTTCTGTGTGTCTCTTTTAATCTTGGTAGGCCTTTTGACTTTTAGCCTGCTGTTCTCTTGTCTACGCTGTAGCTGCTGGGTTAATTTTGTTCCATTCTGACCAGATGAGTAAGCCATCTGATGCTTTGATGTTCTATGAAATCCTTTACTGATGCTATGCCTACCTTTATAATAAGTTCTTCATTGGGGACTCATGTCTCTTCTTGCTTTTCCATAAAGAGGTTGAAGTTGCATTTATTTATCCTCCTCCTTCTCATCATCCTCCTCCTTCTCATCATCCTCCTCTCCTCTTCCTCCTCCTCCTCTCCTCTTCCTCCTCCTCCTTCTTCTTCACGTTCACCAGCTGTAAACTCAGCCAGAAAGTTGTGTGTGTTTTTCCATCTCCCGACTTTAGTTTTGTTCCAAAACCTAAGTATTGTCTGCACACCCGTTCTTCAAATCTGTCTATTTTGTATGCAGACTCTTGGTTTCTTGCCTCTCAGACTGATTTACTCCAGGTTTGAAAGATGCTTCCAGTTAGTCGACCCCTCTGACATGCTTGCTGGGTAGGCACCATCTTATTTTCCCGATAGTGGGACCCAGGAACCCACATTTTTGTTTTCCAAATGTTTAAGCTTTACATATCTCTCTCTCTTTGTGTGTCTGTGTGTTATATCTCATATTGCTTGGTTTCTTTCTGCACATGACTAGCTGCTTGCCGAGAGGAGGCATAAAGCATGAAATCTGTAGCTCCAGCATTAATCCCCAGGGATCTTTTTAAATAGCACCTGTTAGTTAAACTTTTATGTTTGCTATACCTATATTTTAAACATGTGTATATGTTAAAAGATGTTAAACATTTGTATATGTTGTATACCTTGTTAGCTCATTGATTACCAACCAGATTTTAAAGGAAACGCCCATATGTATTGAGGAGTGGCTACCCAAATGCTTAGAACGTTGGCTGTCATGCGGGAGACTCAGGTTTGAATCCTCAGTAAGGTTGGGGTTTTGTCTGTCAGGGTCAAAAATAAAATCTTCACCTGCACAGTCGATGACAACAGGACTCTCTAGGCGGCCATAATCATCAGGCTCAAACCATTTGTAAATTGCCTTCGAAGAATCGTGGAAGCCTAATTTTCATAGTATGCTCTAGCCAAATGTAAAACATTAAAAAAAATATTACATTTTGGGTGGGATTCACATAAGAACTTATCACGCATCATACGTTGTTTGGGACTAGAATTATTATATTAAATGCTGTATACATGCTAAACATTTGTGTATGATATATGTGTATGTACGTGTGCTTCAGGCCAGATTCTCCAACATCAGAAGGTGGTCCAGATTATGCGGGCGAGTCAGACATGGACGGTCACAGGACCACAGACTGCAACACCCCAGACTCTAGTGTCAATGGTGATGAAAGCATCTCAGGTAGGATGCCTTTTTTTGCTGGCTTCGCTTCCCCTGTATCAATCTTTCTAGCTAAATCAATCTCAGGTTTGGCTAACTTTTAAGTACATTTTGTTTTTAAATTTTTTGCATTTGCTGCAACAGAAGTAAACTAACAGCTTTATTGTCATTGTATGTAAATATACATATTCATTAATTGATGCCTGCGCAGAAAATAGGGAATTAAATGGTATGATATAGTCACTATTGTAGAGCTTTGGGAGAGAACTAAACAAATTTCAGTGAACCAAGATGTGAATAAAAGACGCTGGTGTTGGATAGGAAACATGTTGAGAAAACCTGGGAACAATATAACTAGAATGTCTTTGCACTGGAACCCATAGGGACGTAGAAATAAAGGAAGATTTAAAAAACACATGGAGCCAGAAAAGTTTAGAAGAGGGGCAGAACAACATGTGATCGTGAAGGATAGAACGACCTGGCATGGGTTGTTTTAGGGCCTATGCTCCATTGGGGGTTAGACAGAAGAAGAAAAATATAAATACCTGTTTGTCTCATATATTTATGTATGTATATATATATATATAAACCCACTACACACCAGTGGCCGGTCAGTAACTGGACAGGACTACAGGTCACACCTGGCTGGTGGAGCCATTATGGGTGTCCAAATTGTTTATTTAGACGTTGAACAGGGTATCACATAAAAACAAATACCAAGCAGCAACAGGGCACCAGCACGAGGCAAGCCAAGCACCAGCAACAGGGCACCAGCACGAGGCAAGCCAAGCACCAGCAACAGGGCACCAGCACGAGGCAAGCCAAGCACCAGCAACAGGGCACCAGCACGAGGCAAGCCAAGCACCAGCAACAGGGCACCAGCATGAGGCAAGCCAAGCACCAGCAACAGGGCACCAGCACGAGGCAAGCCAAGCACCAGCAACAGTCAGCTAATACCCATAGATATCATCACAAAGAGATCTGGACCACACCAGACCCAAAAACCACAAGCACCACAGCGCAGCAAGGAAGCAAAGAACCAGAATATCAGGTGTGACTACACACCACAAATAAAAAGGAAATCAAATAAGACAGCAAAAGAACCTTCCTTCATTCATATAGCAGGCCTCCGGGCGGCTGAAAAAGGATCAAATTTGGAATTTTTGTTGGACGAATTGGAACTGGAATTGGAACTCAGTAATGCAGGTCAGCTGAATTCCTAGTCCACTACATATCAGGTTGAATGGTTCTTGTCTGAAGCAAGTTAAAGAATTTAAATATATAGGAAGTATATTTTTGAAGGAGGGGAGAATAGATCAGGAAATAAAAACAAGACATCAGCAAGCCAGTGCAGTTTTATACCGACTGACACCATAATCAAGACATCCAAACATAAGTATGAGTGCCAAGAAACAGATTATAAACAGCATATTGATACCAACACTATGCTACCAGTGCAAGACTGGGATATTATTAAAGGCTAACTTAAGTAAAATTACCACCTGCTGAAATGAGATGCCTGAGAAATGCTGCCAACTTAAACCGTCCAAGACAAAGTTGGAAATGATTTTATCAGATAGACAGTAGAAACAGCAAATTCATCGAGAAACGGAAGATCAGATAGTTTGAACGTCTTCTAGTAAGAATGCAGCCAGAACAGCTACCAATGCAGATGCTACCCATGAAAAAATCTGAAGTGAAAGCAAGAGGCCGCCCTAGGAGAAAATGGATTGATGACATTAAAGAGCTTTTGCATTGACAAGGAATGAAGTAGTCATTGTTGCCCATCCAGCATTGGATCACAAAATGTTCCTCCCCACAACGCTCAATGGCACAAGTGGAAATTATTGATGATGATGATGATGAATAGGGTATCTATAATCTACCTTGTTGGTCTGCTGTTCAGATTAAGATTTTTGAGTTCCAAGGTGATAGGTCAACTTTTAGGTATCAGTTCAGAGGGGGCAACCAATTGATCGAGCCAGTGGCACATTGGGCATATGGTGCTGGAACCATATTTTTACAGACCATTTGGGAATGGCCATGATGTAGGGGCTAGATGCTCGCCTTTAGATCAGAAGGTTGTCGGTTCGGGTCCTGACGGCACCAGACTTTAAAAAAAAATATTTTTTTAATGACCTTGGCTCCCAGGTCGACCCGGCCTTGGATGGGTATCAGGTGGGGTCCTGGGAAGCAAAAGCGGCCGGCATGATGCTGACCACATCACCCAGCCAGTGCCGATAGGTCCATTAGATATTGATCTAGCCCTGTATGCCCAACACGCCTGAAGGTCCTTTACTTATTTACTTGCCACTCGATATGTGCAATGTGGCCAACATCAAGCCAGCTGCTTGAATTTCCCAGAACATTTCTTGGTACCCCTTTTAGCCTGGGAGCCAAGGTCATTCATTGAAAATCTATCAGTGTGCAGATTTGAACCCAGGGACTTTGACTGGGAAAGCAAGCATCTATCCACTTTTCACTTCCACATGCAGGGTGTCCCAAAAGTGTCCATACATAGGAAAAGTAAACTTATCACCAATGCCATTGCAGACGTTTCAGCTGTGCCCATACGTGTTCTACAGCACTGGAGTATATGCTTCATAATGTGTTTTTCAAAATAATGGCCGTCGTTAGAGCATATATAAATAAAAAATAAGTTTTCAATAAAAAAAATTTTTATATTTTATATGAATCAAAATTTATGGGTAACCTTATATATAATCTGACCATCTATTGACAATGCATGGAAATTATGTAAAATTATATATAAATATTTGAGTGTGTATATACATGTATTGCTTGCTATAATATGCTACTAGACTAGACATAGAATGACATGTGACTTGACACAGATTGTCATGTGACTTGACACAGATTGTCATGTGACATTTGAAGATGACAGCATGGGGCCTGTGGTAGCTTTGCTCTTTTTCCTGTTCTTGTTGTCTTTCCTCGCTCGTTTCCCACATTAGAATCTGTGTGGTGAAATCTTTGACAGGGCAGTAGAAAATTTGTTTAGCTTTGGTTGTTCAGTTACAACTAATACATATGTTATGTAATTCCCCCCCCCCCCCCTACTTTTTCTTAAGCCTCCTCCTCCCTTCCCCCCTTTTTAAAGAATTTAATATAATTTTCAAAAGGTTAATTTTATGTTTGGTTTAACCTCTGTTTATATATACTTTGAGAAACTTTTCAGTCAGATTTTGAAGTGAGTGAATGTACTTGGATAGTGTTTGAAATGTTAGAAGTAATTATTAGAGTAATATCTACCTGGATTACATCTGAAAACTTGAAAAATCAATCGTAAAAGTGCATAAACATATACTTATTCACTAAAAATTAACTTTTAATTTGATATATGCAACATAAATTTCAAATATTTATCCTAGCATGGAATTATTAATATACCTAGTTTTAAAAAAAAAGTATTTTAAGTATAAATCGTGTGATTATTAATCTTTTTGTTATTTAAATCTTGGCTATTTATACTTTTATTTTAACTAATCTGTATGAGTGAACAAGGGGGCATGATGGCCGCCTCAAGTGCTAAAGGTTCCGGGTTCAATCCCCAGTAAGAGCTAGGATTTTTTTCACATGGACTTGGACTTCTAGTTATTCCCCCTGGCCTCTGAGTTGCGAGATCGGATGCCCATGCGCATTGATGCGCATGTAAAAAAATCCCTCGGCAGTTGGAAATCGGAAGGAGCCCGGACAACAATTTGGAGTTTAAAATGTACGCAAAGTATTTCAGGATCCTCGCCGGTGCTACAGAGCCTGGGCACTGTGCTGAGCTTCTTTGGACTCAGACTTGAGTTAGAAGAAGAACGGAGCACCTATAGGTTACTACTCATGTGCCATGATGTTGATCTGTTGTTCAAACCTCAAACCTCTGCTTCTATGAGTAAAAAAGAGGTGCAAGTGAAATCTGTTCATTACATGAATAACTTATTTGAACCTTGATGCTGTCAAGACAGATCCATAAAACCCCATGCCCCTGAGCCAAAAAATGTAATAAAGTAGATTTTAATTATTTCATTTAAAATTAAAAGTTCTGTTTATTTCTAGTGTGCCCTTAAATATTTGGGGGAAGACTAGCCTGTTTGGAACGTATTAAGACACAGAACTAAACAAATTGTAAACCCTTTGGATGGTAAAAATAGTATAATAAACAGATTCATATGAATTGATTGTCACTCGTAAAAATAAGTGAGAGACAAACAGTCATTCTAGATAACATAATAATCAAAAGCTATAGTTGCTATACTGGAATTTTAACCTGTTACCTCCAAATAACGATGGCGCCTCACATCTATAACAAGTGTACCTTGACACATGACCATCTCAACAATAGACCCCTATCACCCCTATTCTCAAGACATCATAACTAGCCGGGTCTGTCAGACAGCTTTAACTCATAACTGTCAAGTTAACTTTCATTTTTCTCAGCAAGTTTCCTAGGGAAGAGAACAAAAGATGATTTTTTCAAATATGTCATTAAAACAATTTTATTTTACAATCATATCTATTTCATCTTCAGTTTCATTAAGTTCAGTTACATAACCTGTTTCAAGACTAAATCTTTTACAGCCTTTTTGTTTTGGGTCAGTCATCATATACTGTCTGAAGGTTGTGGGTTTGCTCCCTGGCGGAGCCAGACTTTAAAAAAAAAGGACTGACTCCCAGCTCAACCCAGCATTGAGTGGGTACCGGGTGCAGTCCCGGGAAGTAAAGGTGGCTGGCATGATGCTGACAGCATCACCCATCTTGTGCCGATTGGTCTATAGAAACATAGGTCTAGCCCTATATGCCTAAAGGCGTGGAAAAGGGACTTTTTTTATAATACACTGTAAGAGACTGTTAGTCATCTAACATGCTGAGTAATAGTTATGTCTTTTCAATAACTAGCAACTAACACAAATAGCTTCCTAAAACATTACTAACATACAAAATCTGTTTATGCATATGTATAATTTACATAAAAGGAATTCAATAAATATTCAGTATTCACTGCTTGCTAACATTGCTACTAACAATTTTTTAAAGAATAAATGGATTTAGAATTATTTTAATAGTTTTCATACCTCATTATCAATTATCATTTATTTATCTCTCTCACATTGATTTATTTGTTTCCTAGTGTATGACACATTAGAGTTTCATTGAGTGTTTACATTTAGTTTTGTTTCACAGTATTTGTTTCTTTTAATGTATGTAATTAAATTTGAGTTTGTGAAAAGAAATTGTAGCAGGAGAAATGTTGTGTTGTGTGTGTGCAGTATGTATCATAAACTTTTCTGTTAACTATTTTTAATTTAGTTAGTTAAATCTTTCTTGCATTTGTAGACATTATGGGTTCTCCTCTTCCTTGATTTCTTTGATACTAGCTTTCCTTCCAATAGTTAGCCTGTCAGATTTCTCGGTACATCTTTTCTATATTTCATCCCTAACTTCATCTACGCATGCCACTGCACCCACCTCATCTCCACCTCTCTTACTGATCTGCTAACAAACCCTCCTCCAATGCTGCTACTCCTGCAACCACAGGCTCCCTGAGGACAGGATGGCCGAGTCAGACTGACTCTGACGAAGTTAGCAACGATGAAAATAACTGCCACTACGGCCAGCTTCATCAGTACCAGCGTGACGAAGATGATGATGACAGCAGTTCAAGTGATTCTTCTTTTCTGGCAGATACAGACTTTGCTTCTGCAGTTGCCAGAGCTGCAGAACTGTCAGGCTTGACTGTCGTTGGAACAACTGTGACTGATACGAAAAATAGTAAGTTTGTCAATTGGAGGTCCCAAATGTGTATATTTTTATACTGATAATATCCTTTCTGCAGTCCAACATCTCATCACTCAAGAACCCAGAGGGCACAACATTATTATACTTAGTGACTCATTGTCTGTTCTCCAAGCACTATCAAGCAAAAAACAAGACAAACTAATTGCATATCTAAGAACCAACATTGGTTTACTCTCCAAGGAAGCTGAACTGGTCTTGCAGTGGATACCAGCCCACTGTGGTATTCAAGGAAATGAGAGAGCAGATGAGTTGGCAAAAGCTGTGAGTAATCTTCCACAACCTCATCCACCACACAGCTACAAGAAAACCAAAACAGCGCTAAAGCAGTCTTTCAAGCGGGAGTGGAGAAGGTAGAATGGAGATTACAGACCAGAGAGTGACAGCATAAACAAACTCAACAGGAAAGAACAAACATCAATTTTTAGACTTTGGACAGGACACTGGTCTTCGAGCACACCTGTACAGGATAGGCATAACAGATGGTGATTGCCTGTGATTGTGGATTTGAAAGACAGACCCCTGAGCACATACTACAGTACTGCCCTAACCTCTCCCAGCAAAGACTGTGGATCTGGCCCAAGGGAGCCACATTGCAAGAGAAGCTATTGGGGACCGGTGGTGACCTTAAATGCACAATCCTATTTGTGACCCAAACGGGACTCAATGTTTAGCATGACTGATGTCAAACGCAGAAGAAGAAAATACTGATAATATAACCTTTATTATAAATGGGGTATATATTGTCTATGATTATTTAAGAGCATGAATTAGGTTGTATTCACCCATGTCGTTAGGCTTGATTTGTTAGCAGGTTAAGAACATCTTTCTTCTTCTTCTTTTTTTCTCTAATTTTTCTTCTTCTCCTCCTCTTCCTCCTCCTTCTCCTCCTTCTTCTTCTTCTTTTTATTATTATTATTATTATCATTATTTTATCATTATTGTGCACAAGAGACATAAATAGGTATATGTGTAGGTGAGTAAAAATGCTAAGCACCCAATGTGTTTTGATAAAACTGGTATTACTGATTGGATCCTGTCAGATTTCACATAATTTAGCTACACATTAAAACAGAAGTATTGGCAAAAAGTTAATCTAATAATATATTTACCATAAATTGCAGCATATAACTACAGTTTTTATGCCTTAACAATTATTTCCCAAACTAGGGGTCAGCTTATTTGTTGGGTATTAAAATGTGCTAGGTTAGTATAGGCCAGAGTTAGATTTTTGAGCTAAATAAAAATCTTGAGGTTGACGTGTATATACCAGAGTTTAAGGTAGACATGTTATTAGTGAAAAGTTAATGTAAACAGTATTTAACAGATTGATGGATATACAATCACACAGTTACTGGTGCCATTGGAATTGGAACTCTTCACTGAAGATAGGGACAGAGCGCTTATGGGGGCGTCCCAAGTGCTGTGATGTCAATTCTTAATTCATCATTCAACATTTTAGATTTGTGGTTTGTGCAGTGTATTTTGCAGCCCTGTCCTGGAGAACCAGGGTTATTACCCTTGGCTGTGTTTGCACCTGGGTAACATTTAGGAGGTCAGGCTATGAATGTATTTACTAAAATAGCATGTAGGAAGGTTTTCTCGACAGCGATAGAGGTCATGGCATGAATCATATGATAAAAAATTTTTTGAGGCCATTGGAATGTATTCCATTTAATGCTTTATTCCATTTGTGTTTATTGATCATCCCTTCAATATATTTCAGGTTTAACAAGTTTTTTTTTTTTAATTCAATTTTTTTTTTCAAAAATTTGTTTGTTGGAATTTCTGTTGGATCTTTAATTAAAATTTCAGGTTTAAAAAAAAAACAATTTTTTTTTTTTTTTTTTAATTTTTAAACAAAATTAAATGTTTATTTTTAAGAATTTGTTTGTTTGTTGAAATTTAAGTTGGATCCTGAATTTAAAAAAATTGTTAATGGTTTCTGAGTGGCAGCATTAATATTCAATCACCATGTACTTGGTTTCATTCTATCAGTTAGCATGTACTTGGTTACATTCTACAGGAAGGGTTAATAAAAATCTACAAATATTATATTACGTACTTTTCAGACAGCAACAAAAAGTACCGGAAACACAAGACACCTGCCCGACCACATAGTCCGTACAGTACAGATAGCAACATGAGTGCTGTGGTACATAAACCGTACCCAAAGTCTGAGAGGAAGAAGCAGCTTGGTTAGTGTCTTGTCTTTGACTTCTTATTGTAAGCAGGTCACCTGTAACCTTATACACCATTTATAAAGTAAAGGACCTTTTTCCACACCTTTAGGCATATAGGGCAAGACCGTATTTTATAGACCAGTCGGCACATGATGGGTGATGTGGTCAGCATCACGCCGGTCACCTTTACTTCCTGGGACTGCACCCGGTACCCACTTAAGGCTGGGTCGACCTGGGGGCCAAGGTCATTTTTAAAAAATGTCTGGCTCTGCCAGGGAGTGAACCCATGACCTTACAATCATCAGCGAGCATCTAGCTGCTCCACCACAGCGACTCCCTGCCATTTATGAGGGGCGTTTGAATTTCTGTGTTTGCATATTTATAAAAGATGGCAGACTTGATGGAGAGATAGAACCAGGCTACAGAAAGAAAACCCTTGTCGGCTACCAGCTAGCCCCACTGCTTAGACTGCCAGGGTCCCTCAGAACCAGGCTACAGAAGGAAAACTCTTGTCTTTTAGCTAGCCCCACTGTTTAGACTCCCAGGGTCCCTCAGAACCAGGCTACAGAAGGAAAACTCTTGTCTAGCAGCTAGCCCCACTGTTTAGACTCTCAGGGTCCCTCAGAACCAGGCAACAGAAGGAAAACTCTTATCTACCAGCTAGCCCCACTGTTTAGACTCCCAGGGTCCCTCAGAACCAGGCAACAGAAGGAAAACTCTTGTCTGCCAGCTAGCCCCACTGTTTAGACTCCCAGGGACCCTCAGAACCAGGCAACAGAAGGAAAACTCTTATCTACCAGCTAGCCCCACTGTTTAGACTCCCAGGGTCCCTCAGAACCAGGCAACAGAAGGAAAACTCTTGTCTGCCAGCTAGCCCCACTGTTTAGACTCCCAGGGACCCTTGCAGCAAAACAGCAAAGGTTTTATAGCATCTTCCTCTCTACTTTATGCTATCAGTGCCAAACTTAAACAATGAATAGGACACTAGAACAGAAAATAACTACCAGTGAAATATGCTGTCTCCATTAGGTCACTAACAACACAACAAATGGCAGGGCTACAAAAACCAGCATTAGAGATAGAGAGGACGTTTACAGCTTTCATTTGTTTTAAGGCAGACAACTTCACAATGGTTTGTTAAATTAAAAAAAATTAAAGAAAAGTAAAGGACCATTTTCCATGCCTTGAGGCATATAGGCCTAGACCTATATTTTTATAGACCAATCGGCACAAGATGGATGATGTGGTCAGCATCAAACGGGCTGCCTTTACTTCCCGGGACTGCACCCGGTACCCACTCAAGGCTGGGAGCCAAGGTCATTTTTTGAAAAAAGTCTGGCTCCGCTAGAGAGCGAACCCACGACCTTCCGATCCGCGGCGAGCATCTAGCCATGGCCATGGTCTAGCCCTATATGCCCTATACGCCTAAAGGCATAGAAAAGGGTCCTTTACTTTCTTACTATATATATATATATATATATATATATATATATATATATATATATATATATATATATATATATACATTTGCATTTACATAAATATATATAATCTAATTATCTGATTTTGTTTGTTTTTTTACTCAGCAAGAAAATATGGACAACGAAAAGATGGTGATATGCAAGACTTAGAAGAAGCAGGTTAGTCTAGAAGCAACATTTCCTTTACTTTGAATTTTAAAATAATTGGCACAGTTACACAAACCATGGTATCCTTCCTATTTATTCTTTGTTCCTTATGTGTTTGCTTGTTGCTTTGCTTAATCCAGAATCTGATCTGGAGATAACTGTCACAAATAACAGCACATTGGGTTCTTGGTTACCATAGTGGCACTTTCTTTAATATTGCGTTTTAGTAATCAGCAGGAATTCAAACTTCCACATTGCGAACCTATAGCTAAACCTATAGAGAAAATCAGGAATGAGGTCATACGAGACAAAGTCGGCACAGAACGAATTCTAAATTACATACAAAGGTAGCAAATCAAATGGTTTGCCCCCTTAAAGAGAATTCCTTAAACTATACCATACAAGGCATATACCAAAAGAGGAGAGGTATGTTGAGTAGGAGGTAGACCAAGAACAATATGGGAAGATAACATCAAGGCAACTTTACAGCACCACAATGTGTCTGTGGTTGAAGCAATCAGGAGAGCACAAAGCAGGATCTTTTATCTCCCTCGAGACTCGAAGCAGTAAAAGAGGACATAATGATGAAGAAGAACCTATAACGATATGAATGCTCTGTACAAAAACTCCTTCCTTGGTAAAGCAATTTGCAAATAGGCCTCTGCCTACAGTGAAAACAATTTCACAATAAATTCACCAGTTTTCTTCCAAAGACACAAACCCAGAAGGAAAAAGTTAAAAGGATCAATTTTGTTGCAGGGCTAGCCACCTACTGAGAGCATCATATAAAGCACAAACTCCACAGCTCCAATGACAGTCTCCAGGCATATCCATTAAATTGCACACATGGACTGAACACTGGATCCATGAAAATAAGCCAGTAACCTTTGAAGAGCAAGACCAATCGCTTGACCACTTCCTCACCCGCCAGATGAAAATATGACTTAAATTATGTGGGATTATGTGCACTTATTTTGATTCTTGTCAGTGCTAAAGAGTTTGTGCAGCATTGGAATTTTTCTGATGTGATTTGTGGAAAGATTTAATTTCATTGATAAAATTGTAATACAGAGAAAGCTGAAGGAATATTGTCTCTATTTAATTACCTACATAAATGTAAAGACAATATTAGCAGATGGCAGTGCAGTTTTAATAATGATGATATGAAAGTTCAAGGTCAAAATATGAGTACAAGAATGGGTAAATACAAAAACATACATTATTGGTTATGAAACAAATAGTAGGAAAATATCATTCCTAATTTCTGTGGCACTATAAGGACAAAATATGACAGATAATATATATATATATATATAGTGATTATATCCTGGAACATAGAACATATGTCAAAATCAGTATACTAAATTGTTTTTTGTTTGTTTCATTGTTGTGTTAAATATTCAGCACTGTTTTGTTTTGTAATGTATTGTTTTCTTATGTTATATTACCATTAAACATACGAAATATATGTCAACAAAATACAGTCAGCTTTTTTAACACAAGATTTTAACATTGTTGCTGAATTTATCGTTGTAGTTTGCTTACTTTCCAACATTACAGTTAAATAACTATAACTTTATTATGCAATTCTGCACAGTATTTCAGTGAATGCTTTTTTGTAACAACATGTTTGTTTTGCACTGCTTCACTAACCATTACCTGGCATATCCTAACATTTTGTTTAACCTCTTTCCCTGTCCACTTTTTTTTTTTTTTTTTATTTGGCTGCACCATCCAATACAGCTGTCACATCGTCAGAAATGGACCTGCCTAATTATCATCGACCGTACTATCCTACCTTCCCCCTCCGCCACTGTATTGGAACTCTTCAGTCAAATACCAGTGGAGGGTACAGGGTACCTGTCCTGCCATCTGATCAGAGGGGAAGTAACTTTTGTAGTCCCACACATCCTTTCTCTCAACCCCAACCTTCAGTTTCCAGACCCTCAACTTCTGCTTCCAGTTTTGGAAGTACAGATGTAAGTATTTCTCTGTATAATTCACACATTACAGCATTGCTTATTTAGTTCACCCATTAGACCCCGTTGTTCATTTCATTTGGTACCATAAGAGTTGGAAATTATCATAGCCGAACTTACCATTACTTTATAATTGCTTAACAGATTAATCTCACTGAAATCATTCTGCAGTAAATCCGCAAATTATGTTCACTAACTTCTGATATATGGTTTGTTATTGTGAATAGAGAATGTGTACTAATTCATATTAATTCATTAACTGTCCAAGCTGCTTGTATTCTTAGTTTTTACTAATCTGTGTTTATCATTGGTCACAGATATTCACTAGTTTTGTAATCTTCTTCTTCTTTCTTCTCCTCTCCTCTCTTCCTGCTCCCCTCCTCCTCCTTTTCTTCTTCTTCTTCTTTTTCTCCTTCTCCTTTTTCTTCTTCTTCTTGTGTATTCACCCTTGAAACGGTGGTTGGTTTGTTGTTTTATGGTTTACAACTAGGCTGCCTTTCAGCCCAGCACATTTGATTTCAGCAAACCCTTACTTAGCTTTCTTTTACATTATCCCTGTAGCATCTTTTTTACCCAGTATTTGTAAATCCCCATATTAACTCTTCAGATGCACATGTGCAGAGCCCAGTATTTGTAAATCCCCATATAAACTCTTCAGATGCACACATGCAGAGCCCAGTAATTGTATCACAAATACAAAGCCCAGAATTTGTGTTGCACCTGCAAAATGCAGTATTTGTATTACACATTCAAAACCCAGCAATTGTATAACATTCAAAACCCAGCATTTGTATAACATTCAAAACCCAGCATTTGTATAACATTCAAAACCCAGCAATTGTATAACATTCAAAACCCAGCATTTGTATAACATTCAAAACCCAGCATTTGTATAACATTCAAAACCTAGCATTTGTATCACACGTGCAAAACTAAGTATTTGCAAAATAATCAGACTCATTATTTGTGAAACATTCTTAAATCATCATTCAAGAAATTTAAAAACCTTCAAAACCCTTAAGCACTCCGTCTCCATCTTCAACAGAGTCCCACCTCTGATTGTACTAGTAGCAGTCGGATTGTTTATCCTACAATCTATTAAAATTAATACAATAGTTATGCAATACAAATAACAAAAAAACAAAACAAAAAAGTGATAAAAAATAAATATACTTTATTAACTAGAAGAAAATGTGTATACCTTACTTATAGCCTGGATGGTTGACTCAAGATGCTGTTATTAAAATTACTACTGCTACATTGTATATTAGTCCTAGAGTTTTAAGTGTTAGCCAGATTCTCTAGAAACTCACAACTGCAGTTTTCTGTTGAAACCAGGATGATCTGTTTGTGTCTCTGGTAAATTTATCACATCTTTTGACCCCCCAAAAAAACTGCTTCACTTTTAACTCTTTGAGTTCCAGGGGGTTTAGCATCATAGGCCCAGGGGGTAGTAAAGAGAGTCATAAAATCGGCGCATCCTATGTTCATTGGGCTTTTAGGTAAGAACCTATGAACATATGATGCGTTGTCTCTCTTATTCTCAACAGATCCCAGTAGTATGAAGACATAGGACCTCACATAAACAGCTAGAATGGATTATATCCCATGTAAATATCTGAAGGACGAACCGTCATGATAACTATATCATGGTCTCACAAGACAACAAACTGGAATCAGCAACGATAAATGAGATTTACCAGAGATGATTAACTTGTTCAGTAAACTGTTTACTTACAATGAATACTTTTATATCAGCAATCAAGCAGACAATCATGTTAAATGTACAAAGCAATAACTTCAGAAGCAGCCCTATGAGTGGGAGCCATTCATGGGATACTGTGGCATTTCTGTTTCTGTTCTGTTGTGGAACTCTTCAGCACTGTGTGCTTAGTTCCATTATCTTTGTGAAGAGTTTCATTCAGCCACTTCAGAAAAGACCACCAAAATGCAAAATATGGCGACGTCGCTTAATTTAATTTTGTTTGTGGTGTATTGCTCTGCTTGAAATATGTATTGTGTAGAATAATGGTTTTTCAAAGTGTGTGAAACTATTTTCTGCAAATTCAAGAATGAAGCTGTGTGTCACAGAAATGTATAATTCACTGGACCATCAAGATTGAATCTCATGATTGTCTGAAACTTTTATTGACTGCATTTTCAAGAGGACAGTCCCTGAAAATTGTGCACTTTGGTATGACTTTAGTAGGCGTGTTCCTTGTGATTATTCAATGGTTTTTAATTACGATACGTGATCAAAGCTACTGATATTACAGTCATACGTTGTGTGAAATATAATTTTAGTTTTTAAGCATTTTTTTAAATCCTTACCCACACAGGACTTCAGGTTACACCACACTGGTGTAGACATCTCAGGGGCCCTAGTTACAGTGCAGACCTGATAAGAAGAACTCACCGGGGACAAAAGAAGTAGTTCTTCTTATCAGAAATTTCTTTTACCTGGATAAATTGCTGGGGATAAACACATTTTCTTCACAACAGAAATGTATTCACCACATCAGAGATCCCCTTACAAGGTCTGTACTATATAACTTCTTTGGAGGTTGAATGGGGTATCTGGGATTTGCCATATTGGCCTGTGATTTGGAATGAGATTATGTAATCTCAGTGTCCAATTTTTAGGTAGCAGCCTGGAGGTGCAGCACGGTGTTAGTTTGAAATTATAAATACTAGTGCTAATGTAAAAAGACCCTTTTCCACATCTTTATGCAAATCAGACGTATAGGGCTAGACGCCGGGCTTGCTAGTGTAGTTGGCTAAACTGGATTGCGCGGTGACTGGGTGACGAACTCCTTGTGGTCCGGGTTCACGCCCGGAGGTAGGTAGAAAAGCCACATTTCTCCCAGATTTACGGTATTTATCATGCCGAGCCTAAGGGTTTCTGGATACTTTAAAAAAAAAATAGAGGGCTAGACCTATATTTTATAGACCAATTGGCACTTGGTGGCTGATGTGATCAACATCTTTCTATCTTTACTACCCAGGGCTTCATGTGGTACCTTTTCAAGGCTAGGTCAATATTGGAACCAAGGTCATTTTTTGTTTGTTTAAACGATAATTAGCATGATGATAATAAGCAAGTCTGGCCACTTGGAAGCACAGAGACAAGGCCTGAGTTTTAAGGGTCTGTCCTTACATTGTATTAATCAAGTTAGCTAAGGTGTGGTAATGGTAAAAATGACATGTATATTTGTCTTTGTGATAGTCTGCATATCATTTGGTGCATGTTGCAGACAGAAATTCAGTAGTGCAGATATTAGTCAGCTAATGTTGTAAAATGAAATTTAGCGATAATAAGCAAGTCTGGCTATCGTGTGTTCCTGTGAACAGATTAGCAGTGTTATAAAATTCTTTTAAACTCTGCCTCAGGAAGAGATCTCTGGAACGAGCCCTTCTGTTCCCTTCATATAAAGTACTTTTCAGTGTTTTTGATATTTCTGCTGTCCATCTGAACTTGTAAAAAAAAAAAAAAAAACAGGAATGAGCCAATACTGTTAACTCAGTTAAGACAACACAGATTTGGACTAGAAAATTTGACAAAATGGAAGAAAAGAGTTACCGCAAGGGTTGTAATTTGAAAATTCCTTTTAAAACTGTGTTTAATGTTAAGGCATTTAGAGAGAGAGAGAGAGAGAGAGAGAGAGAGAGAGAGAGAGAGAGAGAGAGAGAGAGAGAGACCATTAGACAGATAAGACAATTCTCAAGACTTGTGGATTCTTTTATTGCACTTGGCTTAGCACTTGTGTGTTACTCATTGGGAAAGTAACTTTGATCAGTTTTTTTTCCTCCATTTACAGAAGAGCAACAATTTTCCTGGTTGCAATATTTGTATGTGATATCCAGTGTACCATGGTGTGTTGTCACAATCCCTATTATTGTAATTAAAAAAATTGTTGATTATCTTGTAATTTGCTTATGTAATGTTTAGTTCATGTATTCTGTGACATTCTAAATATTTTCAGAACTTACAACTTGTTATGCCTAACATGTCATATTTGTGTATATTTTGTGTGTTTGTGGCTATAAGTCAATTGCTAGTTAAACATTTGAGTTTCTAGAAATTTTGTGTTATATTTGTTGTCACATTTCTTGCCTGGTCAGTGGCCAGATGAGAAAATAAATAACTATGTGTAATAACTATGTGTAAACTGTATTTCTTTTAGCCCGTTTTATTGCTGTATACTGTTTTTATTTATTTACAGCAACTTGCAAATTAAAACAATGTCTATGTGACATTGTAAAGTTAAAGATATTTGTTTCTTTGCTTGCTTAAAACTGAAACTAAAGATTTGCATTTTCAAGACTTATTTGAATAATAGGTTATGTTTATGTGTCTTTTCTTTGGCTATTACAACTTATGTATATACATATAAACACAGTTTCTTTCTCTCTCTCTCTCTCTCTCTCTCTCTCTCTCTCTCTCTCTCTCTCTCTCTCTCTCTCTCTCTCTCTCTCTCTCTCTCTCTCTCTCTCTCTCTCTCTCTCTCTCTCTCTCTCTCCCCCCCCCCCCTTCCCCCCTCTCCACTTTAGTGTTTTTGTTAATTTTGTATATTTTTAAAGCATCAAATAAAATAAACAACAGAAAATGTGTACATTAAACAAATATATCCCGCATATGTGCTTTCTTTCTCAGTGCAGGAAAGTTAGCATTAAGGTTGTTTCTTTAGGTTCCTTCACTTTATTCTGTGTGGCAGCTTCAGTGCTTCTGAACATGATGTAAGCACAATCGAAGAGTTCTGTATAATCAACAAACGTCTAACCCAGTACTGCATCTATACAATTGCTAGTTGGCTCGAGGATATTTTTCACCAAACTTACAAATGAAAGCAAGTTTTCCAATTAGACAACATGTATTGTACAGGACCCCATTTTGTATCCCTAATGACTTACCTAGAAGACCTAATGATGTGTCATGTAGACATTTTGATCCTCGTCAACCCATTCCTCTGTTTCATTTATGTGTTTCTTAACTCTTTCACTACATATTTACATGTAATCTGTTATGGCTAGGCCATTCATTCACATCTGCATTGCTTCACATAATTATTTTTTTTTTATATTTGGCCAGAGCAGACTTGAGAAATCTGGCTGATTCAGTGGCCATGTCCACTGGGTATCAGACATTTCTCTGTGAGGGTTATTTCCCCCTAGAAATACCTGCTGCAAAGCCTTCTTGTGATACGAAGAAACCAAAAAAGTTAAATTACATTTACTGAAATAAAAACACATGTTAGGGAAACAATATTGTTATTAAAATGAAATATGCTATTCTTTCTTCTTCCTCTTTGTGAGTGGTTTCCTATGCTCAGGTGAGATCATCAGATGGGCTGCTTCTATGAATTTGTATGTTAGTTGCAGGTCTCTTGTTGTCCATAGCTTGCTCTGCACACTTTTCTCTCGAGGCCAGGTTTCTCTCCATAGTTGTAAGTGTAGTGGACAGGTCTGTAGAATGTTCTCAGATATTTGATATTTTACATTTCTTTTAAAAAATCCTTTTATTCACCTGCATTTTTATAGCATAGAGAGTACTGAGACAGGCATTTGTCACAAGAGGAGTCATACAAACTCACCATTGAAAGTGACATTTAAAACTGCTATTACCAAAGTGACAAAGCAGTCAGTATTGATCTACCAATAATTTGCATATTAGGGACATAAAAGCTTATTTTAAAATACAAAAAACGACATATTGTGTTCAACTCAAGCATGACCTACTGAAAGTAAAAAAAATATGTGACAGGAAAGAGATATCAGAAGCACACAAAAATACTTCAGCTGAGAGGTTGTCAGCTTAGCTCTAAGGTTAAAATTAAAGTCTAGAGCAGTGTTTCCCAGTTGGATTTGGGGGGGGGGGGGGGGGGGGGGGGGGGGGGGGGGGGGGGGGGGGGGGGGGGCTGGGTTTCGAAAATGGACTTGTATTATGTATATGTTACATACATATATTAGAAAGGACTAGGTGGGACATGGCCCAAAAAAAGGTGGGATTACACTGGTCTGGAGGATCGACTTTATTACAGTTGATTTCACCAAATGTGGCTCAGTCTCTCTGCAGAACCGCTAGCTGCCCATCAGAAGTGTAACACAAAGCACAAACTCTGTAGCTGTAGTGACAACCCCCCACATATCTGCATAAAAACATTGCACATGTGAACTGAACAGTACAGCCGTGAAATGAACCCGTGACCTTCAGAGAGTGAGCCAATGGCTTGACAGGAGATGGAAATTGTTCTGAACCGCCACATCTGATCAAAAGTGAACCAGGAAAGGAAACTAAACCAACAATTACATGCTCAGAACAACAAAGAAGAAGAACCAGAAAAATGTAGATATACCAGCAACTGTGGTTTTTAATTTTCCAAGTGTAATGAAGCTAATAGGCAGTCTTATCAAGGCCTCAGTTGTATCAACATGCATTGAAATAATCAGAATTCACCAGACCAGTGATTTACAAACTGTGCGCCTCGACTACCCAGGGAGCTGCGACCTCTTCATAGGGGCACTGCAAAATATTCGAAGATGCACGAGTTTAATTTTTTTTTTTAAATTTATTACATACGTATAATCATACTTTGACTTAGGTTAGGGCGCCGAGGAAAAAATGTAATTGAAAAAAGGCCCCGTGACTAAGAAATGATTGGGAAACACTGCACTAGACATTAACAGATATTAATAGAACAAGCACCAAAAGAAGATAAAGAAAACTTGTTAAATTCTGTTTGTCTGAAATAACAACAGAAGCACTTAACAACAGCAGATACAAACTTTAAAGATTTTAAACATTAAATTTAAAATTAACAACATAACGGACCATCTTCCACTCTATTGGGCGTGTGGTGCTAAATCTATATGTTACAGACCAATCAGCACTCGATTGATGTGGTCAACATCATGCTGGCCGCCTTTACCTCCAAGAACCTTACCTTAGTATCCACTTAAGGTTGGATCGACCTGGGAGCCAAAGTAATTTATGAAAAAAGCAACTGATTGGGTTTGAACCTACAACCTTCAGATCTGCGGGTGAACGTCTAGCCACTATTCCACAGAGGTTCACAGACTTTACTGGACATTACCAGATACTACTAGAACAAGCAGAAGAAGAAAATGACTGAAAACTCGTTAAATCATCTCTGTAACAACAAAAATACTAAACAAAGTAGGTCCAAACTTTTAAACTTTATTCAGACTGAAATTAACATGCGTGTAGTATCTTCTGTACCCAGTTTTTGTAACTCCCCTTTTTAACCCTTTATTTGCACACATGCAAAGTCCAGTTTTTGTAACACATGCAAAGCCCAGTTTTTGTAACACATGCACATCCCAGTATTTGAATCATGCATGCAAAACCCAGTTTTTTTTATCATGCATGCAAAACCCAGTTTTTTTTATCATGCATGCAAAACACAGTTTTTGTATCACACATGCACAACCCTGTGTTTTCATCATACATGTAAAACCCAGGGTTTGTATCAGACATGTCAAACTCAGTATTTGTAAATTATATGTAAAACCAGTTTTTGTATTGCACATGCAAAACCCAATGTTTCAATCACACTTGCAAAACCTAGTGTTTGGATCACACATGCAAAACACAATGTTTGTATTCTTCTTCTTCTAACTTCTATCTCCTAGGTGAAGCATAGGCCCTCAACCAACTCAGGCCAAGTTATTCTATCCTTTGCAGTTGCATGCGGCTCACTCTGTGCCCCTACCCCCCCCCCCCCCCCCCCCCCCCCCTTTCCATCTTTTTGACTTAACATTCCAGGTGCCAATTCTGAAGATTTTCCTAGGTGAAAGGAGGTACATCGGCCATCTGAACTTTCTACTTTCACCACATCTGGTCATCATTCTTCTAATAAAAGAGCCTCCCCTGATTTGGTTAGCTAGGTATTTCTTGTTTCTGTTTTTGACTTTTCCATGGTTGTTTGGTTTTTGTGGCTATTGGTTTTTGTTTTTTCCAGGATGAGGTAGCCAAATCCAAGCCCAGTCCCACCCTTAGTTGCCTCTTATGACATGCTTGGTAGAATGCATGGTCACTATTCTTTGCTTTGCATGAGGGCCCCGGTAACAGAAGTTGATCCCAATGTATTGTATAAGTTTTGTCGGCACCTTTCATCTTTCCAGACTATTGTGTTATTTTGTGCCGTGATGAGGCATGGGACTCACAGCCCATGATGGTGGCCAGTGTAACCAGCAAAACCCATCCGCATTAATAAGTCTTCAGTTTATAAATAATTGTTTTGATATCCGCATCAGAAAAAAATACAGTATTCGAGCACATCCAAAGAAAGAAAGAAAACTGAAAAGTTGGAAGGGAGGTAGAAGGAGACCAAGAGAGAAGTTAAGAGTTTCACCATGGTATGAAGGGACATCTGTATAACAAATTACTGACAGTACAAAAGACAGTAAGTAGCCTAGTGACAAAATACTTGTCTAAAGGTTTGAGCTGTAGTCTGCATTGAGTAGTAGTGTTTAGTAATTTACCTAGGCTTCCAGGTTTTGAAGCTAAAATATTTTGTTCATAAGAAGCGCCATGGTGGATCGGAAAAAATAATAACAGAAAGTGTGGTACCAGGAAGGAGGGGGCAGGGGCTGACCAACATAAGATGGGCACAGAATATAAGTGTCTTCTTGAATATGAAAGGGCACGAGGTGGAAGCGCTGACAAAAGGCCGAGGTTCTTTCATGCTGACCTTGATGAGATCGACATTCTGCAAGGGACCTGCTCCATGATGATTATAAGGCTTCCAGGTTAACCCAGTCTAAAATGAGCACTAGATAATCTCTTGGGAAATAAAGTTGGTCAGTGTGGCATTCGCCACATCAACCATAAACTGTAGATTGATATTTAACAATTAGTCCAGCATTATGAGCCAGTCTTGGGTAGAAAGGTCTTAGTTTTTACTCTCAGGTGATTCTTGACTGTTTTAGGAGTTACCTTTTAGTTCCATACAGCTTTGATTGCAGTGTTGACACACTGGGCCAATATTACCTTCTTAATGGGCTGTACCAGGGACATTCTTGCAGGACATATTCTGTAATCTGCACACACACACACACACACACACAACCGCAAGGGTACAGTTGTGAACTACTTAGATGTAGCCTGTGCATTTGCTTGTTTGTTATGACATGTCCTGAGGCATAGAATAGTGACCTGTCCATGCCTGTCAACTAAGTGGTAGTCATCTTTGGTCAGTTCACTTGTAATAGGCTGGATGGTCCAATTCTTCTCTTAGTAAGTTACTGCATTCTCTTCCTGCTCACATTCTACCCCTTTCTTAGCAAGATATGACTATCAATGCAACACAGCATGGAATGAAAAAAGAACGGATAAAATGTTTAGTTGGTACTAACAGAAGAAGTACTGGGGCCAGTTCACTTGTAATAGGCTGGATGGTCCAATTCTTCTCTTAGTAAGTTATTGCATTCTCTTCCTGCTCACATTCTACCCCTTTCTTAGCAAGATATGACTATCAATGCAACACAGCATGGAATGAAAAAAGAACGGATAAAATGTTTATTTGGTACTAACAGAAGAAGTACTGGGGAGCTGGAAACTTGGTGATTTGAGGTTAAATCTCCTAAAGGGAAGAGAGACTACTTCAGAGATTGATTGGCACATTGTGTTGAGGTTTATAGCTAGGCTACGATATCTGTACCTTTTGGCCCAAAAAATCCAGTTTTAGCAAATCCTTAATTTTTCTTTTGCAACTTATTTGTTAAGGAGTAGTGTGTGTATTGTATTCCTACCACCTTCCACTCCCATTTCCCAGGACATGGGGTGATGGAACCATACGTGGATACGTTGATTAGGCTTTAGAAATTTTGTGTCAAGAGTATTTCCAGGGGAAGTAATGTTTGTAGACATGAGAATTGATAATTGTTTTCATGATGATGTACCTTAGTGAAGAGGAGTTGCTGGCAGCATGGTTAGAATGCTTAGCTATAATGCTGAACACCTACCTTTGAATCCTTGGTAGGGTTATAGATGTGTGGTTTTTTTTTGGGCCTGGATCTACTCAACACATGCTTTGTCAGACACCACACACACATGCACAAATTTTCCCTGTTGAACATTGCCTTACTACTACATTGTCAGACTTCAGATTTATCGGGTTACACTTGTCAAAATACACTTGTCAGACTACACTTCTGTCAGGCTACACTGGTTAGACTACATTTTTGTCAGACTACAGACATGTCAGATTGCACTTGTTTCACTACTGTTATGTCAGTTTGCATTGGTCAGACTACAGACTTGTTGCTGAGGCTAGAAGTTGTCTAAAAACACTGAGTGCTAACATGGCAATAAAGGCATTACTCTGACTCAGAGGTAGTGATATAAGACTGATGATCAAGAGCAGATGAAGAATGGTTAAAATGATATTTATGGTTAATAAGCAGGAGGAAAACAAAGAATGTGAAAATAATTATTATAATTATGTAGCAAATCCCTTACATCCCCCTTACTTTAACCTTCTGGGAAGACTTGATCGAGCCCTGGTAAGGTGATGGAGTTTTTTTTTGGGTCAGGAGCAAATTTAAACATGCTAATCTGCACAGTTTGTGGCTACAGCACTAGCCATGCAGGCCAAAATCCTCAGGCTCACGACCCCCCACCCCCACCCCCTGTCTAAAAAGTGGTAAATACAGACAGTAGTGACTTTTCTGTTTCAGTACACCTTTGAGTTAAGGTTCTGGTCACTGTTGTCTCCCTTGGATGTCAGTCTTCTTTCTGTCTATTTCACTTATATATGTTTTGTTATCATAAACATTAAGCAATATTTTCACTAACTGTATGCACTTTGGCTGATTTTTCATTTGATTTTGAACATTTTGTGCTACACATTCTTGTTATCAACATCAAGATTCCTGTTCAGATAATTCTACTTAGAGTTTAAAGACTTGAGTAGTTCTGGTGAAGCATGATGCGTACTTCCTATCTGTACAGGACTGCAGGTTACACCTGAATGGTGTAATCAATACAGGTACCCTAATTATAACTTCTTTGTAAGTTGAACTGGGTATCTAGGATTTGCCCTGTTAGCTTGCCTTCCAGATTGAGATTTTGATAATCTTAAGGTGGTAAAACTCTCAGGTGTCAGCCTAAAGAGGAGAAAATGGAAGGACGGAAGCAGACTAGTTTAGATATATCCATATTTTAGTGAAATTATAGAATTACTGAGAATATTAGAAATACTGAATCATTATCTTGTAGCAGATTATGAGTTAGATTATCTTCACAACACTCCCGACACATGGAAGACTAGAGCTGTGCTTGGCTAGAATAAATAAACTATGGTTTTGCTTTGTCTTCTCGCCCAGTTCTTGTCAGCTACCCTCTGATGGGTCCAGGCCCTGACTGACTTGTCTCTTTGCTCGCTCCTCTGCTCTTCACCCCCACTTCCTCTCTCTTCCCGGCATGG
The DNA here is from genome assembly GCA_905116865.2 of Candidula unifasciata. NCBI lineage: Eukaryota > Metazoa > Mollusca > Gastropoda > Stylommatophora > Geomitridae > Candidula > Candidula unifasciata. Next base: position 484,500 of record CAJHNH020001668.1, read on the forward strand.
GTTCTCCATCACCCCCTGTCACCCTTCATCCTGCTCTATGTTATCGTCTTCAGGTGGTCACGTGTATTCCGTGATGCTCTCGAGCACTTGTCAACCTGATTCTCTCTCGTGCATCTTCCTGTGGTCTGTCCTGTACGTCTACATCCGTCAGTGTCAGATGTCACGGCTTTATTTGGATAAACGTACTCTATTTAACCCTGGTCACATTGCACCTGTTCCTACGTATTCCCCTAAAGGTTACTGGTTTATCTGTTTGGCCTTGTCTGACCAGCGTTCTAATTACCATTTTCTATCATGCCACCCAGTGATGGATTGGCATGCATTGATGCTGGTCTGAATGTATGCATTCTTCATTTAACCCCTTCCTAAACCCTATTTCATCACAACAGTGTTGGCCTCCTCTGAAAGTGTGACTGTCTTGCATTTGATTTTAAACAAGAATCTCAAATGAGTATAAAAACAAGAAAGTAGATGAATGAACATGTGTGCAGCTGATATAGATGTCTCCATTTTACCTTTAAAAGGCATTAAGGAACATAAGATTTTCTCTGAAGTCTAGAAATTTCAATCAATAAGCACTTGGTGATTTTGAGATAGTGTTTTAACTCTTTCAGTTCCAAATGATTTCAAAATAGAAACGCAGTTTGGCACAATAATCACGGGGTAGAGGGCATTAGTGTATGCATTAAGGAGCAAAAGATTTATTAGGAAATCCCTTTTTTTGTTTGTTGCAATAATGATTTTAAATATTTCTTTGCCATCAACATTGTTATAAATATCTTGCTCTTTTATTGCTGACAAAGAATTGTTAGATCCGTCACTCCCTGGGGTGGGGGGGGGGGGGGGGGGGGGGGGGGGGGGGGGGGTAGACCCACTGCTCCTTTACAAGCATGTCAAAATAGGCAACTAATTAAGAATTCACTGAACATGAATGTGTTGGTCCAAAAGACAAATATGTCTATTACAGCCTCGGTGTAAACCAAAACACCACATACCAGCCTCCTTTTAAAGGACAAACGCAGACGAATAAGTAGAAGATCCAGCCTGATACAAAGACACAACTGCAATCATGTATTTTGAATGTCTTATCACAAAATCTTGGGTAAAGAAATATCTTGGGTAAAGAAAAGAACAAATGCATCCATACTTCAAGAGCTGAATATTGAAGAGGGTTGGCTAGTAAAGACAATAAAACAAAGAAAATTGAAATATTTTGGTCACTTGAAACGTCATGGAGGTCTAGAGAGAACAATAATGGAGGGGTATATGCCTGGGAAGAGAGGAAGAAGAAGGCCAAGGAGAAGATGGGTGCAGGATGTGGCAGATGATCTCCAGATGGGTGTATCAGACGCAGGACATCTTGCTCATGATAGGAAGGTTTTCCGGAGGGTTGTTATGGCAGCGAGGTTCCGCGAGGGACATGCTACTGAATGAATGAATGAATCACAAAATTATGTCCCCGCTAATCTGTATAATGATTTTCACAGTATATCCATATGCACTTATTTATTACAATGACTGCTTGACCATAAACAAATCTGTGTTACAGAAAATGTCTGATAGTCTGAAAGGGCAAAATTGATGTAGATACAGCTGTTTGCCAGAATGGTTATGTTCTTTGTTGGACCAGCGGTATATGTACAATTTCTTGCCACACTGATTTATGTACAAACTATTTGTTTTCAAAGTAACTTCAAGATTAATTCTTCACCATGAACTGTTGTGTGATTTATAAGATATGTCACATGATTTATGAGATATGAATGTATCAAGTGAATTATGAGATTGGAATGTTACTTGTGATTTATAAGATGTGAATTTATCAAACAGTTTCTTAGTCCTGAATACACTAAGAGCTTAATGATGTGTGAATTATCATACAGTTTCATGAGTTATGAAAATACTTAGTGATTTAAGAGATGTGAATATATCAGTTTCTGAAACATGAATCATCATCATATGATATATGAGACATGAATATATCATGCAATGAGTTGTGAATGGGTTTATATAATTTTTGGGATGTGAACTTACATATTGCTGCACTTTAATTTTTGTTCAAGATTTTATATTTTGTAACATATTGCTATAACTATGTAGTTTTAGTTTATTACTTCACGAGGTTGAGAACACTAGCAGTTATGGGACCTCCATCTGAGTCAGATCTGGTTCATCCTCAAATGTTGACTCTTTGGAATGTTAAAAAGATAAGAAATGAGATTGGTATACCCAACCCTCCTGGGCCAGAAATCACCTAATCACAAACATCAGACAGAAGGAGAAAATCAATATTTGTTTGACCATGTTGTGAGAAGAGGGAAACTAGGACATTTTGTGACGACTGGAAAGACTTGTGGAAAAAGATACGGAGGAAGACAATGTGAGAAGATTCTTGACTTCTTGAGTGCCACTAAGCATTTAGAATATATAAAAGAAAAATACTGCATGCTGAACTTTCACATTTACTAAATTATGACACCTAAAATTTGATTTCCAGTTGTGTTGGAAATTAACAGGTAGACAGATTAGCTGGTATTATGTGGCCTAGTGGTAAATAGATGCACATGAAAGTAGATGTGGTCAAGGCCCTTTGTAAGTGAGCATACAGTGCAGAAGCATAAATAGATAATGACTCTGAAAAAAAAAAAATGGTTCAGATGGGAGTAACCACTCAAAACTCAGAGGCAAGGCAAGTCTGAACTACTTCTTCTTCTTCTTCTTCTGCGTTCGACATCAGTCATGCTAAACATTAAGTGCCGTCTGGGTCACAAATAGGATTGTGCGTTTAAGGTCGCACCGGTCCCCCATAGCTTCTCTTTCAATGTGGCTCCCTTGGGCCAGATCCACAGTTTCTGCTGGGAGAGGTAAGGGCAGTACTGTAGTATGTGCCCAGGGGTCTGTCTTTCTGCCCCACAATCACAGGCAGCAGATTCTTTTATGCCTATCCTGTGCAGGTGTGCTCGAAGATCACTACTGAACTACAGTCAGACTGCTATTAGTACCAAAGGAATTAGATATCTACGCTGACTATCGAAGATGGGGAAGGAGCACTCATGGAGTGTTCCAAGTGCCGTTATGTTGGTTCTTAAACAACACCCTTGCTTGCACGCTCGCTCACACACAGGGGGATTGTTTTTACCTTCTTTGCTTAATTTTCTGATTGACTGCACCATTTGATGCAGAAGACATGTGATATTAGAATGGCTTTCTCTGTATGCTTTAGTCACAACATTATACTTCTCCTAACATTTTATCAGTGCATTTCAAAGGAAACTGGTTGCTCTTATATGTCATGGAAAATTATTGTTGAATTCTGGTATTTCCTGGGTGGTACTGGCTGTTGGCATATCATGGGAATTGTAATGTCTTTAATGTTGTCAGTTCATCAACATTTTGTTCTTGTAGCTCTTTAGAGTGACTTCCCTTCTTCTGGGTTCCAGGGCTCCAATATTGGGTGGGGAAGGGATGGGAGGGGGGATAATAGACCCACTGCTCCTCACAAAATTTGTCCTCAAAGCAACTAATTAAGGATTTTAGGAAATCTGATGTGTTTTGCCACAAGGTTTAGATATCCCAGTCTAACTATAAACCACAAAATAACGCCTGAAGCCCCTTTAATGGCCAGTGCAGGAGAAGAAGCAGATGTTTAGAGTCAGTGTTATAGCTAAAACTCTATTAGTCTAGATTAAGCTAACCATGTGGCCTGTGTAAGTAAACTCTATGTCTTATACTGTGTCCCAGAATTTTATCATGTGCTGTTAACACTTCCAAGCTCTTTTTTGCAAATGGTTTGGGTGATGATTCTTCTTTACAACTTTGCTCTCTGGCACCTTCTTCCCATGACCTGACATAAGTTCTGAATCCTCTTGTGCAATATTTTGCATCTGTTTTATTTTGTCTTGAGTGAACTCACAAGTTAATATCATCCTGTCATCATCCCTTTGTAGGATGCAATTTTTCGTTATTTGAAACTCAACGCTGGCTTTTGCCTGGAGACGCAATATAGCCGGGCCATAAATATGGTCTAATAGCTGAACGTGGTTTCTGGGACCTCTCCACAGGTGATCCTCATCCGCATGGTCCCACTTTGTGTCATCGGGCGTTTATCGCTTGTGTGATGTCCTGGTGGGGTAAAAGAAGATAGATAGAACTCACAAGTTTGTTTGTACGTTATGTCCTAGTTTCTAGGTGGTTTGGCTCAAACATGTCTCTTCTAATGTCTGTGATAAATTTGGTGCAGAATCAGTAATGATAACAGAATCAATAACTAATAACTGTGTTATTCCCAAGTGATTTATGATGTAAAATTTACTCTTTCCTTGAGTACCAACCACCAGAAAAACAGTGTCAGCTTTTTTTTAAATCGACTCTAGCATATTTTTTTTTTTAATCTGGCAGTTACTTTGGCTTTATTCCATGTGTATTTATCTCAGTTAAAAGGTAAAATGTCATAAATGTTTCATAGTGGCTCTTTTCCCCATTTGGCATTTGATATGAAACCATCTGCTGATGAAATAATTAAGAGGGACCATCATTAATACATTATTACTTTTACACACTTCTAACAGTAAAATCACAAAGCATAATAAAACATCACCCTTTTTCACTATAGTAAGTTCTTTTGTTTCACATATAGTATTTTCTGGGTTTTTTTTTTTAAACCCTGAAAAGCTAACTTGATCAGTACAGGTTTAAAGAAGTAAAATATAAAAACTCTGCCGTAAACAGATGCAACACAATTATATCAAACAAGATAAATGTTGGAGTTTGAGGTGTATGTTTAAAAACAAAAATTCACTTTTGCACCAGTTACATCTATCTGTGTTTAAACCAGTAGCTCTTGTTGCTTGCTCAGTACTTCCTGTTGCCTCATAAGAAACTGCATTTCAGTTTAAACAAAGCAAATTAATCAGGCAACAGAAATTTGTTTAATCTGAAAATGCAAACTGGCAAATTATGTCTGTTTATTATAATTTTATAAGCTATGTATTTTAAATCATGTTTCTTGGCTGTGAAGTTCACAACAGCATAATAATTTTTTTTATTTTTTATATTGCATTATATGTAGCCCATATGTAGTGTAGGTATGTATACATTCACACAAAACAGCTTGTTCCAGTAAGAAGTGTATCATTGATGTATGATGCATTTATTCTTAGTTTATGCCTCATAGAGTTTGTGGAGAAATGTATCAGTTTTGTGGTGTTTATTCATGTTTGGTTGATGTAGTTCAACATATATGGTTAAAAGTGTCATAAGTATAGTATTAGTTCCTTTATGTTGTAAATGTTTCAACATATTTGGAAAAACTTGTCAATTTTGTGGCTTTTATTCATACTTGGTTGATATAGTTCAACATATATGGATAAAATTATCATTATTGTAGTATTTCTCCGTAACTGACAGACATGTTTTTGATGTGTGTCAGTTAATTGGCTTTAATTCACACTTGGTTGATATAATTCAACAGGTATGGATAAACTTATTGTTCTCGTAGCATTTATCCATATCTGGTGGATATAGTTCAAAATGTATGTATATGTGGATAAATGTATAATTGATTTAGTATTCATTCAAATATGGTGATTTATTTCAATGTGTATGAAGGAACAATTGATTTATGTAACTTTTATTCACATTAGTTTGATATAGGTCAACATATGTGGATGAATTTATTAGCCTTCTACTACTTCTTCTTGTTCTTTACTTCCTCTGTTATCGTTTCAGATGTTGAGGGAGATACAAGATTCTGCTTCTTCCTAAACTTGAGGGAGATACACGGTTCTGCTTCTTGCTAAACTCATCAGTACTGCAGTATTTATCCATATATATGTTGTTTTCTGAATATTCAGTGATGCAAACAATAGTTAAACTCAGTAAAGTGTGGTCTGCTGCAAAATCTCCTGCACCACATCAAGCCTGGTATTTTGGAAACACAAATTAAGTGTGTAACTCCTAAGCCATGAGCAGGGACATCTTCGATGTAGAAGAATTAAAATATAGATGGTATCTTATGGACAAATCTGTCTTCTTCTTCTTCTTCTTCTTTTCTTCTTCTTCTTCTTCTTCTTCTTCTTCTTAACATTCACCAGTTGTAAACTCAGAAAGTTCTGGTTGTTTATCTGCTACTGGACTTTAATCTTGTTTTAGAATTTGAGTTTTGTGTACACGTCCATTGCACAGATTCTGTTGTTTTTTTTTTAATGCAGACTGTTGGTCAGTTTCTCGTACAAATGTCCTTCAACTTTTAAAGGAACACCTCTAGTTAGTTTACTTTTATGGTATGCTTGTTAGGGGGCAGTAAATCTATTTCCACAGTGAGGGCCCCAGTTTGGGAAATAGCCATATGAATGTGTGTGTGTGTGTTTGTGAAGAAAGTTGTCTTCGATGTGGAAGAGTTAAAACAAGGATGCTATTTTATGAATATCTGTGTGAAGAAAGTTATTATGTAGAACAGATTCACACATGAATCTGTTATATGTGTAATTTGAAGAGATGTAATATGTAAGCAACATGATTAACCTGTTTCGCAAGTTACATTAATGAGAGTAGAATCATTTGAAAACTACTTGAATATGCAAGTGTAATTAGTATTAATGTAAGTAGATGTACTGTTCACTTGTATAGTTCATATAATTGAGACTGTAATGTCTGTTGGTCACCTGTCTAATTCGTATAATTCAGTTGGTAATAGTGTCTGTTAATAATTTGTCTGGTTCATACTAAAGTTACATGCTATTCATATGTCTAGTTCGTACAGTTCAGATAGAGTGTAATGCTGGTAAATTTGCTCTGGATGTGTCTAGTTCAGGCAATTCAGAGTGATTGTAATGTAAGTGTGTCTGCTGTTCACCTGTCTAGTTCGTACAGTTTAGACACACTGTACAGTTATTGTTTTATCAAGCTTGCCATGTAGACTTATAGCAAAATTTCAAGCAATTTGTTTTTTTTCCTTCTCTTCCTTTCGTTTTTCACCCTGTAATGTTTTTATTATTCATAATGTGTACTTATTTTTGCACTCTCAGAATTTATAAATTTGTATTCTAATATAAAAGCCTGTTTTGTTTTAGCCACTAATAAGAATGAGCTTTTAATGCCCTTTAGATACTTGCAGGGATTTTTTCTGGCAGTGCGCAATACCAGCACCTTTTTTAGACATTTTGTTTTCAACACTATTAAAATAGACTCTGTGATTGAGTCCGAGCACTTTTTTTTAAGTCACTTTGTGTGGAGAGTACTTGCACCATTTTGTTTTAACTAGGGAATGGGGGGAGAGGTGGGGGAGGGGGGTAACCTGAAAAGACCTCTATGTGAATGAATTTGTTGGTAAAATATTTTGATGTGAATGGCATTATAACCCATTAGAAAGGTAAATCATTGTCCCCATGCAAACATTTTTGTATTAATAATAATAATAAAAAAAAGTATCTCATTGTTCTATGGAATAATCATTAATAAAACAGGGTAATTAACTCATCATACAAAAGTTAATGTTTTTAATCAGAGTGATTCATCCTGTTGTCAATGATTGCATTTTTAAGGCCATGTTGCTGGGCATTTATTCACACTGGTTTATCTGAATGGTATCCCCCTTTTATTCGAAATCCACTTCAGCTGGGGAAAGATTCTGACTGCACTCCTTGCCATGTCACAAACAGCACACTGATTGTACTTTATTATTTTACCTTACCATAACTGCTACTCTTACATGATATTTTGTTAGGTGTACATATAATTCTGGGGTAGTGTGTCTGTGCTACTGACATGTATGAATTACCCATTTATGTGTGGGAAATCTTCTAACATAAGGTTTGTATCTATTGTACCATATTTGATAATTTATTCCACAAACATACATTCTTTAGTTTCTGATTACATATATTTGCTTTAGTTAATTTCATTTTTTATTTTAGCTTAGCTGCATTTTCTGTAAGGAAGAACGGTGAATTGCGGCCAGGTTTTTCCTGTTTTAGCAACCAAAAGTTGCTGGTAAGCAAATTTCAGTTACTGTTGGAATGTTCAAGTAGACACATTGGTCCCATCAGATTTATTTAATGGTAGAATTATATCAGCGTTTATTTGCATATTAGTTTTTGTTTCCTTTGTTTTACCAATGAATGATTTGAAACTGTATGTAAATTGTGTTTTATCAATGTACTGATTATAACAAAAGATTAAACAGTTGTTACATTTCAATGGTATACATCTTTTTTTTTTCAAAGTATTTTCTGACTTTAAACTCTGACAGTAAGTTCTTGTTGTTCCTCCATTCCTGGACTTTAGTTTTGCATGCACATCCATTTGACAAATCTGGTTTTTTGTATAGAGAATGTAGGTTCCTTGCCTCTCAGGCAGATACACTCTGACTGTTAGGAAACGAATAGGCAGACAGATTGGCTGGTTGTGCACCAGTGGGTGATCAATTTGTCACTTGACAAGCCAGATGTGGTCAAGGCTCTTTTGTTAGCAAGTGAACAATTGCAGAGGCATGAATTGATCATTATGGTAGCCCGGCTCTCTAGCGAAGTTGGCTAAACCCGACTGCGCGGTGACCGGGTGACGAACTCCTTGTGGTCCGGGTTCACGCCCAGGGGTAGGCAGAAAAGCCACATTTCTCCCAGATTTACGGTATCTGTCATGGAATCAAGACTGATGGGTTGCGATATCCATAGTACCGAGCCAAAGGATTAACAACTCATGGTTTCTGGATACTTAGAAGAAAAAAAAAAAGATCATTATGGTCTGGAGAGAATGGTACAGCTGGGAGTGACCAGGGGATCTGATTCATACTCTACACTCAGTGGAAAGGCCAGGAGGACATACAGTTAAAGTGCTACTGGCACCATCGGCATTAAAACTCTTCACTGGCTGCTGAAGATGAGGACAGAGTGCTCCCAGAATGTCCAGAGGGCTGGGATATCAGTTCTTTGCTCAATACTGTAACACCCTGCGGTGTTGAGATGAGGTATAATTTGCGGGAAAGTGCCCTTTTATAGGCTTTGTAAATGAGGATTCTCAGTGACTGTTTTTTCCTCTGTCCCTGGTTTGCATGGTCTGCCTCATCTTTGCTTCCCGCTTGCTTGCTTGCTTGCTGTGACATAATCTTTTTTTTTTTTTTGCATCTGTGTTATTTCTTCTTCTTCTTCTTCTTCTTCATTCTGAGCCCTTGCTGAAGATATCACCTGCCTCCATTCATCTCTCTGGTTGGCCTGGCCTTCTTTTTTCCAGTTGGTGACACCAAGTGTTTGCAGGTTACATGGCCAAACCATTTCACTTATTTCATAATGAAATCCAGGGCTGCCACTATCCCTGTTTTCCTTCACATGTCAACGTTTCAGAACTTCTCTCTTCTGGTTATATTAAGAGCCATTCGCATTAAACTCATTTCACATGTCATTTTTCTGTTCCTGTCATTGTCCAGGTTTGGCATTGATAGCATGGGGTTGGCAAGAAGACTGTAGTATCTACTGACACATGTTTGCCACTTGCCCAAATGAGTTGGTTTGATCTGTTACATCTGTAGTGCTATGACCATTCTAATTCTGACCTCAGTTGAACAGTCTCCACTGTTAATTCACATAAATAAACACAAGTGGAACCTCTATTTTATATATATATATATATATATATATATATATATATATATATATATATATATATATATATATATATATATATATATATATATATATATATATATATATATATATATACACACATATATAACATGTAGTAATGTAATGATTGGCACTTATAGAAAGACAGAAGGACGACACACCAGACAACAACAACAATCAAAAATTATAGCACGGTAACTATAGCTTTCCATTATGTTGTTGTCTAATGCGTTCGTTTATCTCTCTACTGATAAGCACGGAATCAGGTTTTCAACACTTGTAATATTTGAATATTTACACAAGTAGACAGTCTCCATGCCCTGATAAATTACATTACATTTACAAATAAAAAGAACACATTTACTACCAACAAAATCAAAAACTTATTTCTAAAAGCTTACCCACAAACAGCATTTTTTTTTTTTTTAAGAGAGAACATCAAAACAACTGAACAGCAGTCCAACAACAATTTTCAAAATTAAAATAATCGTAAATTACGAAGGATGTAAACAAAAATATGTCATGTCTCAAAATGTTAGTGTGACTTGAGCAACTTAAAAATACCTGTGACAGTTGTCAATTAGCATATGTATCCCTACTTCATGTTATCAGTGCCAAACATGGACAGTGAATAGGGCACTACAACAGAAAATAACATGTTAAATGTGCTGTCCCCACTAGGTCGCTAACAACACAAGAAGAGACAAGGTTACCAATACCAGCATTAGAGATACAACTGGAATAAGACCATGTTTAGATTATATTGACAGACAAAAAATAAAATGGTTCAGCCATCTAGTGAGAATACAGCCAGACAAAACTGCATATGAGACTTAACAACAGAACATCTGAGAGGAAGGCGCGAGGAAGACCAAGAAAGATATGGATAAATAGTGTAGCTGAAACCTGCAAAAAGATGAATACAATCATCACTCAAGCCAACCGAAAAGCGCAAGACAAATGCAGAATAACCAGGACACGGGACTACAGCCTGGTATCAGTGAGACGTTAAAAGATATTCCCATTATGTTGGTTGATGTCACTACCTCAAACAGCGCAAGTTTAGCGACACTCTCTGGGAAGTTGTGCGCCCATTTAAAATAAACAATGAAGCATGGTTACTAAGAGTGGCCGACACATGAGGGACTCAAAGGCAACACAGAATCGTTTTACTCTGTTGTGAGAAAACCTGATAATGATGGAGGAACCTAAGTCCCAACTGCCGAATTTCGGAGTATCAAACAATGACGAAATGTAAGACGAAATAGGATGAGTTAAGAGAAGAACATAACAAAAGTAAACAGGAAAAAGAGAGGGAAACTCGGACAGAAGAGTAAATATCTTATAAAGGAGGGATATAAAAGCAATAATACACTAGTAAAAGTAAGAAAGAGAGAGAACTAAACAACTTCCAGTGAACCAACTGGTGAAGAAAAAGCTCTGGCTATGGAAAGTACACTTATTGAGAAAAACGTGAGAACAACGTTACTAGAATATCTTTGCACTGGAAACTACAGGAGCATAGAAATAAAGTAAAACCAAAAAATACACGGAGAAGGGAGCTAGAAAGTTAAGTTAAAAAGATTTGGAGAGCTGCATGCGATAGGGAAGGATGGAACAACTTGGCGTGAGTTGGTTGAGGGCCTGTGCTCCATTGAGGGCCAGAAAGGCAGAAGAAGAAAATTGAGAAAACGATGTAAAATAATAGAGAGGGACAGATAACAAACACAAGAATATCACAAATGTCTCATTACAGCAAAACATGACGTTTTTACTGCTTCAGATGTCTTCGAACTCTTCTTCGTCGTCATTTTCCTCCACCTCCACAATATTCTGTAAGTCAGCTAGTCTGCCTCTGTCTTCTTCCTCCTCCGCTGCTTTTCTCTCCAGCTCGTTTTGTCTGTCTATTCGCCGTTGCAAAAAATGCCTGTACACGAGATATGTTGTCGTGGTTATGGTTACAAAAACACTGAGAAAACTGGTGACCTGAAGATGAGAAGAATAGAAGTCACAAAGCGGTTGAGTTAGTTGTGCATAATTTCTCCTTCTTGTTCATCTTCTTTCCCTTGCTTGAAATTGATTGTCTATACATGCAAGGTTGCCTCTAGTATAAACTTCACTGTCTTTTGTGATTCACTCAGTAATCCGTAAAGTTCGGCTTGCACCGTTGTTTCTCTTGGCCAAAAGTTTTGCCTTGATATGTTGTATTTGGGACAGTTTGGAGGACGTAATCTGTTGTCTCAGGTGCCAATACACAAGTGCGCATGGCTGATTTGCCGACGTTTAATTTGCGCATCATGTATAACAGTGCTCTTCAACCTGTTGACACCCGCGGCCCACTACAACAGTGGACATTGTTTCCCGACGCATCTAACAGCTGACTTCAGTCTTGTTCCAGAACCTGAGTGCCGTGTGCGATCCGTTCTACACATCTGGCTTATTTGTATACGGGCTGTTGGTCCCTTTCCTCTCAGACAGCGGGACTCTAACTTTGAAAGAAGTCACCAGGTAGTCAACTTATACGAAATGCATTTAGGGAAGGTCTATTCTTAATTTCCCCCACAATGGAACCCATTTTAAGTAAAGGACCCACTTTCATGCCAGAGGACATATAAGTATGTGATGTTAGAAGCACACTGTAGACTCGTCGACATTGGCTGCGTGCTGGTTAATACCACACCGACTGCTTTTATTTCTCAGAACACTTGTCCACCCAGTTTAAACTGGGTCAGCCTGGCAGTCAATGCTCAGTTTTGACAAATTAATCACCTGACGAATTTGAACCTTAGACTTTCGGGCCTGCAGGGCCTTTTTCACTATGCTACCGTGGTTGTGGGTGTAGCTTCACGCTGGGGGACATACTAAATATGGAATCCGAGCGATTATGGACTTTTTGATGTGCAATGACGAAAATCTTTCGATTAACTAACTAACTTACTAACTAACTAACTAACTAACTAACTAACTAACTAACTAACTAACTAACTAACTAACTAACTAACTAACTAACTAACTAACTGGGTGTGGCAAAAGGAGCAAAAACCACGCTAGAACAGCATAGGAGTTGTTAGCCTAAATTCACTTAGAGAAATACCCAGGAGGAGATGAGAGCACAACTGTCTTGTCCGATGTGCGATGATGATGACTTTTAAATGAACAGTGTACAGCAGTTCTAAGAGTTGTGCTGGCGTGTGGGTATTATTATTATCCATAATTAGGTATTCATAGAGGAAAAAACCGTTTTCTTTAATATACTATTTAAACGAGGTTAGGCAAGCAGAAAGCGGCAAAGGGCAAGAACAAAAGATAGTTTATGGTTTAGACCAAGGATCAGCATCATAGCACACTGGTAGTAACCCAGCAGTGCTCCGTTCTACTTCTAATTCAACCCTGAGTCTGAAGAATTTTAGCGCAGTGCACAGGTTCTTATGGGTTACTACACATGTGCCGTGATACTGATCCGTTGTTTAAACCTCAAAGTTTAATTTGAACAATTTCACTTAGTTAATTACAAAGCTGTTGAGTGTCACAATTATGACAAAATTGGGGCCTATCCTCCGAATAACGGGCACAAAATATGGCGGCCGCAAAAACACCCTAACAGAGCCTCAGTCACGTGTCAATTGCGCACTTCCAGCGACTTAATTTTCGGTTTTATCCTGCAGCTTTGCTCGTGAGTCCTAGCCATCTAGTTTAGCCCCAATCCAGGCCGCGTGAGCGGCGTATGGGATACTCTCAGTGGTGGCGATAGTCGATGGAAAAGCGCAAATTAGGTCACCGGAAGTGCGCAATTGACACGTGACTGAGTGTCGTGGAGTGAACAGCCAACCCTACACGATGGACGAGTCGTGACGCTGACCTCCCTAGCGGGCACGTCATATTTCAAACTTAAACCTGTCCGGAGGGGTATACAGTCCCTTATATTGATATATACCTTTATCTGGTGAAATATTCATTTCTAGACCCTCTAGTAGCTTTGAGAAATCTTCATTTTTAAACTTGCAACTGTGGGCTGAAGATTTCTGGTGCTTAATTCAGAAATTCCTTTAAGCCTGTTTACTCCTTGGGCATGAATACAGGGACTTCTTTCCTAGAGATGCCAAGCGTAGTTTTGAGCGGATTCTTTCGCCTGATCTCCAAAGTGTCAAGACGTGTATACAGTCTATGAATAAAATTGGCGCATTCAAAGAACCAGTTCTATCTTTGAAGAATTCCTAAGCTTGGGATGATACCTCCTTAGAGATCAGGCAGACGAACCACAGTCCAGCCAACAATCACCAACCCATACCATTCTGGGCACCACGCATACACAAAAGTCCTACCTATTGTTGCCACTACCTCAACATGGCAAGAGCTTGTTTGTGAGTTCCAGGACTAGTGGACAATTGCAGATACCTATGTCATCAATCCAGAGAATCAGTCTTCAAGAGCTTTGTTGGGCTCTTATGCAGTTCCTGTGTCCTCACCCGTGAGACAGCCAGCGGGCACCACAGTCTTCAAGAGCTTTTTTAGGGTTCCTATTCAGTTCCTGTGTCCTCACCTGTGAGACACTCAGCTTGTACCAGATCAAATCGAGGCATAGCTACCCACTGAGTCAACCACAGTCAAATCATCATGGACTGAGGGGGAGCATTGACCTACGAACTGGGATAAGTGATCTCTTATTCATATACATGCTCTCTTCCCACAGCTCCTTGTGATTCCTATGATGAACTCATGTAATGTCCGGGAACTACATCTGGCTGCTTCAATATCTCGGTTGTGTCATTGATTCATGAACTCCATTCACTGAACATTCTTGATGATCTATTCATTAATATATGTATAAATATTGTACTTATTACATGCAGAAATTTGCATGGCTGACTTGGGTGTCCCTGTTTTACAATTCTAACTGTCTAGCTTTTATGTTTGTGTGAGTAATAAGTGTTATCTGTGTTACCATGGCTATGATAGTATACTATCATAACCTGGGGGCTACCTTTTTATAGTAGTGGGGGTGTCCAGCCAAGTGTGCCTAGGAATATTATATATTTTGTAGTGCCAAAGCTTGAGTTGCCCTACTCCTGAAATAAGTTGAGCGTATATTGGCCACGGGATATCCCTTAGACCAATACGAGCCAACGACTCAACATTATTATTTCAGAGTGCTGTTGGTTCTTAAGGAGAAATCCTTAAATCAGGCACGTGACAGGAGCGGTATGTGACACTGAGGCCCTGTTTTTGGCCGCCATTAGCCGCCATCTTTTGTGTCCGTTATTCTGAGGATAGCAAAATTAGGTTCCTTTCAATAGCTATGCGTCTTTCTAGATATTGTTGTTGAGTAATTCTTTATAAAATGAAACTATGCAAATATAGACACGATAAATCAGGAAGGTCCAGGGGTTTCGAGAGAAAAAAAAAAAACTTATAGGAAGAGAATGTTTGATGGGTTGGCAGGAAGACTGTCAGCGATGAGACTTTTTAAAAGCACGGAGAACTGATGTTCTTGACGAAACGTGATGATCTTCTTTCATTGATATGGGATATGAGGAAGAAAAATACAATAAAAAACATAGTTATCTTCATGTAGATATGATACTGGTCCCCATACATCTATAGCTAAACGCGAGTAAAATGAATAGTTACCTTCATGTAGATTTGATACTGGTCCCCATACATCAAAAGCTAAACGCGAGTAAAATGAATAGTTACCTTCATGTAGATTTGATACTGGTCCCCATACATCTAAAGCTAAACGCGAGTAAAATAAATAGTTACCTTCATGTAGATATGATACTGGTCCCCATACATCTAAAGCTAAACGCGAGTAAAATAAATAGTTACCTTCATGTAGATATGATACTGGTCCCAAATATCTAAACACCATATACGAAACCAGGCT